>OZJO01027707.1:0-10193 GCA_900406225.1 Acrobeloides nanus | reverse complement strand
CAATTTGAACATTGTTTTGGGTTATTGAAACGAAAACATGAATCAGAATTTTCGTTTCAATAACCCAAAACAATATTCAAATTAAATAATTTTGGTGTCATTTTGTTCGTCTCATTTAGCTATAAAAAATTGCTACAATATTCATTTTATGAAAATTTAAAAAATTGATGCAAAAATCGATTTTTCCGCAAAAAGTTCAAAAAAGTTTGTGTATTACAACGAAGAACTTGTAACAAATTTAAAATTTCTAACTCAATTATCTCGAAAACTGCAACGATTCAGAACATGTCGTAAAAACAAAAAATGTTCCATTTTGCATGATCTTTTCGAATATATCATTTTTTTCATATGATTGTAAATTACTGGACTGTTCCTTTAACCGTATTTTTAGCATATTACTCTAAATAAAGATACTCCTATATATATCTATAACGATTTTTTGATTACAAAACAACAATTTATTGTGACGTCAGATAACGGCACTCTCGAAGTTCATTTTGCTGTTACAAATTACGACGATTCATCGCTAAACTGTCAATTTTATGCCTATAATTCAATCGAGCTAAACAATTACATTGATTCTATTGATTGTTCAAGCTTATCATTTTCAAGCATTTTTACAACCATCTATCAAAAAATGTCCTTATATTTTGTTATAGACACCTTCGATTGGTTCGATTTTGACATTCGAGGAGGAATAATTCAATTAGTATTTCGTGTAAAAGAATATCATGCAGCGAATTGTGATTTAAATTTGGATAATTTATATTTTGCCGACCCTAATATTAATGAAAATATTGTAAGCGGCTTTTCTACACAAGATACAGGATCTTGCGTGTTCTCGATTGTTGTTCCGATACTTGGCCCTTTTATTCGTGAACTTGAGAATTATCGACTCCCCGCTTTATTTATGAACACCATAAACTATACGGGGAGTGACGAAACTGTAAAGGTAGTTCGTGGGTATAATGCATCGTTTGAACTATTCGAATATGGTCAAACATCTCCAAATTGGGAAAATTTAAATATTTTTGGTATGTTGAACCTTATTCACTTCAAGTTCTGGGGACTCGGAAAAAAAATTTTTCCACCTCGGTGCATCAGACTGCGCGCTAACCGTCTCGAACAGGTGGTCGAGACGCTAAAAGTCTCGAACAGCAATTCGAGACGTTTAGCATCTCGGATACTTGTTCGAGACGGTTATAGTCAAAAATTTTTTTGGCTACCACGAAACTTTTTATTGAATCAGGCAACGTGTACATTGAAACGAAAAAGAAACGTGAATCCTTATATAGCTTTTTTATGTATCCCTGCGTGGTCATATTGGCGGGAAATTTTCATCACCGGTTTTCCCACCAATATGACCACGCAGGAATGCATCAAAAAAGCTATATAAGGATCCACGTTTCTTTTCGTTTCAATGTACTCGTTGCCTGATTCAATAGAAAGTTTCGTGGTAGCCAAAAAAAAATTTCAACTATAGCGTGCAGCCTCACTCTCCTAAGCCTGAAGCCTGTTTACGATCTTGGGTACCAGTCATGAATTTTTCGAAGATTGAACAAACAAAAAAAACAGAATTCAAAATTCCCCATTTTATTTATACAGGGTATCCCAAAAAAGTCGAATTTTCGTGATTTTTTCACGGGTTCGAAAATTTTTTTCTACAAAGGACCCCTATCATAGGTCGGTAGGGAGGGGGAGTCTCTCCTGACCCACTCACTCATAAACCCAAAATCGAGGGCGAACCACCTCATAGACTCCGCCGAACATATGAGGTGGTCCATAAAGAAGACCACCTCATGCAGTGTCGTAATTTTGGTCCAAATTTGGGGGGGGGGGGAAGGTTCCCCAGATTCCCCCCCCCCATAATTACGACGCTGACCTCATGTGAACGGGAGTGGGGGGACCACCTCATCGGGGATCCACTCTCCCCACTTTGCCGATTGTGCGCACTCTCGTGTGAAAACGTTTCATTTTCGCTTCAACATGCTACCTTGAATCGGGGTCAAGGAAGCGTTTTCATGCTTTAGGAGTGCGGATAATCGATTTCCCGCATCAAATTACCCCTATACGGGTCATTTTTAGAAAAAAATTTTCGGCTCCAAAATTCATGAAAAAATCATGAATTCGACTTTTTTTGAGACACCTTGTAAATTTGGAAATCTTTTAGGACCTCTTGTATCATTCATTCTTCCACCGAATTCCATCTTCGATATAACTTTTGAATCTAATCTCCGGGCATGGAGCAATAATAAAACTTTTCCAACAGAATTATATGATATTATAACAGTTCCTTCATTTAACGAATGGGATTACGACGGTGGAAGTCCGATGAATATGCTTAGTAATTTTTATGTTTGCTCGAATGGGCGTGCTGAATTTAATATTACAATTATTTATGCAAATTTATCATCGTATACATATCTCAACATTTCAAAAGATGGCTCTTTGATCACTCAACTAAATCAAACTATTTCTAATCAATCCTGGACTTTAGTTGGGCATAGTGTTTCGATTCAGCTTGTTATCGAAAATGAACTTTGGTTAAAGAAAAGATTTTTAATTCATTTCGCAGGGTATTATATAGGTAAGCAGTACAGGAAGTATAAAAAAACTGGAATTTGGGTGATTTTTTCATGTTTTTCGATCCGAAAATTTTTTTCAAAAATGACCCTATTAGGACTAATTTTATGCGGAGGAATCGATTGCACGCATTTCCAACGCTTGAAAACGTTTCCCCGATCCTGAGGGAATCGAAGTGGCGTGGCCTTATTTGCGGACGAACATTTGCGGATGCGACATTTGCGGACGAACAGAGTCTAACATGGCTAGTAAATCCATGTTCGACTCTGTTCGCAAATGTCGCATACACAAATGTCGCATCCGCAAATGTCTCGTCCGCAAATGTCGCATACGCAAGTGTCACATCCGCAAATGTCTCATCCGCAAATGTTCGTCCGCAAATAAGGCCACGCCATCGAAGTGTATGTCCTCAGGGAATCGAAGTGTGTGTATTGAATCGAAAATCGAAAATTTTTAGTTTTTCTGCCTGAAAATGACTTTCTGGGGGTAAATTTATGCGGGGAATCGATTGCGCGCATTCTGAAGCTTGAAAACGTTTCCCTGATCCTGAATCAAGGAATCGAAGTGTGTGTATTGAAGCGATGACCAATTTTTTTCAATTTTTCTTTGATTCAGGATCAGGGAAGCGTTTTCAAGCTTCGCGAATGCACGCAATCGATTCTCCACATAAATTTACCTTCAGAAATCATTTTCAGGCAGAAAATCTAAAATTGTTCGATTTTCGCTTCAATACACACACTCTCATTCCCTGATTCAGGGAAACGTTTCCAAGCTTCGGGGATGCGCGCAATCGATTTAAAATTAGCCCTAATAGGGTTATTTAAAAAAATTTCGGGTCGAAAAAACATGAAAACATCGCTCAAATTTCGGTTTTTTAATACACCCTGTATTTGTCGGCAAAAAATGAATTTCAAACACACAGGTGACGAAGTTAACACCAAAGAACCGGACTCGAATCTGGCTAAAAAATCATATTATTGGATAATTGGACTGGGATGTGGATTTATTGTTATCTTCCTCGTCGCTATCGGGATAATCGGATATTGTATATTCAAGAAAAAACAGAAACGTTATGAACAACTTTTCGACCTTTTAAAAGAGATGCAAATATCTGCAGATGACATCATGACATTCAAAGAAAAAAGTGATCAGATGTTCATAAAACCAGAAAAGATCTTGATCAATTATGAGAACATCTTAGGACAAGGCTCTTGTTCAACTGTTTATAAAGGGCACATAACTGGACCGTCACCGTTATTTATGGCGACAAAATTGATAGAGACACAAAAATTATGTGATTGTGATGTAGCCGTGAAAGTGGCCAGAAATTTTGGACCGGGTGAAGTGGAACTACTTTATAAAGAGATCCAAGCGATGAAGACTATAGGGTTTCACGAAAATATTATGTGTATGTTAGGATGGGCTATGCCTGGGGAGACACCATGTTTGGTGTTTGACATAGCTAAAATGGCTCTGCTACAATTTGTGAGAGGATTTCGAGAAGTTAACAAAGAAGACGTTCCATTCAAGGATTTCGTTTCGAAATCGCGACGAAATTTACCTCGTAACTTGTTTTCTATGTATTTTCATAAAAGTGGTCAAAATAAAAGTTGTTGAGCGTAATTTCTGTGTTATTTTTGTTTTTGACATGTTTCATAAAAAGTTAAAGAAAAATTTTGAGAACCGATTTCGTTCGATTTCTAGTCACGATTTCGTGGCATCACTAATTTCACCTTGTTTGAAATTGTTTCGTTCGACTTTTCAGGAATGCAATATATCATCTCAAAAGGCATGATTCATCGTGATCTAGCTGCCAGAAACATCCTCTTATGCGAAAACAACGTCGTGAAAATTTCTGATTTTGGCCTCTGTTGCAAATTCAATGAAAATTTCACCTATCAAGCTTCTCTAACTAAAAAACTTCCAATAAAATGGCTCTCGATCGAAGCTTTAAAGGACCACTGAACTTTTGAACGGACCTCGAAAATTTATATTTAAAAGAAAGAAGAATTTTTGCTGATCATTTTTTGTTTTTACGGTACCCCTTGAAAGTTTAACCCTTTCGAGATATTTGCGTTTGAAATTTCCTTCAAAGTTTTCAAATGTAATTTTGTATTGAAACGAAAGGGATTGACCCCAGCGGGAATTAGAAAATTCAAAATTTCATTTGGAAAAATTGCGAATTTGTTATCAAAATTTTATTGCAAATCGATTGTACTCACGAAGAGCTATCCAACGAGTGGTNNNAAATTTTATTGCAAATCGATTGTACTCACGAAGAGCTATCCAACGAGTGGTCGATGTCCATATTTCGCATTTTGGGAAGCATGTAAAAACATAGTGTGTTTATGGAGAGTTTTTGACGATTTTTGGCATAATATTTTTTACACACCTCCCAAAATGCGAAATATGGACATCGACCACTCGTTGGATAGCTCTTCGTGAGTACAATCGATTTGCAATAAAATTTTGATAACAAATTCGCAATTTTTTCAAATGAAATTTTGAATTTTCTAATTCCCGCCGGGGTCAATCCCTTTCGTTTCAATACAAATTTACGTTTGAAACTTTTGAAGAAAATTTCAAACGCAAATATCTCAAAAGGGTTAAATTTTCAAGGGGTACCGTAAAAACAAAAAATGATCAGCAAAAATTCTTCTTTCTTTTAAATATAAATTTTCGAGGTCCGTTCAAAAGTTCAGTGGTCCTTTAATTGATCACATATTTTCTGAAAAATCCGATGTCTGGTCTTTCGGTATTCTAATGCATGAAATGTTCGATTTCGGCAAAATGCCATATACAACGATGAATCATGATGAAGTTTTGGTATTTTTACAAGAAGGAAAACGACTAGAATGTCCAGATGGTATGAATGAAGAGATTTATGAAATTGCATGTAATTGTTGGCTAGCTAACGCCGCCGAACGACCAAATTTTGCAGAGTTGGAACAAAAGTTTCGTGTTATAATAGAAAAAGCAACCGAATCTTATGGATATCTATCATAGATAATTTTGGTACTACTTCGCTGCCCCAAGTGATAGGGTATTGAAACCGGAAAAAATTGTTTAAATTTTTTTCAAAAAAGACCTTATAGGGGTACTTTTATGCGGGGAATCGATTGAGCGCAAAATACGTCTTTCACCATGAGCTAGGGAAATTGCAAAAAATTTAAAAAACTTGTTTTCAAGCGTTTAAGGGGATTTCTCCAATAATTTTCTTAGTTCATGGTGAAGGAAGCATTTTCAAGTTTCAGAACCCTATGATATGGTACTCGTTTTGATGCGCTCGCTGAGTACATCTTCAAATCTGGACCAAAGTTACTACGCTGGACACTGCTCATTATGGGAAGGGGGACTGAGGCGAATGATGTGGTACCACCCACCCAATATCGTGGAGAGGGGCAAGGGATTTGGCAGGATTTTGCGAGGAGGCAGTTCCTATCGGAAAAACTACAAAAAGGGGACCATTACATTTTTTTCACTTTTTTGCTGCGTCAGGGACCAGGATCTAGGCCCCCTCCAGGATATCCCCTGGGGGGAGGCTTGGGTGGTATCTTTCACGGGAGGGGGGAGGGTACCACCCCAGTTTTCACCTCTCCTTCGCCTCATTCCCCCAGGGGACGCTATTACGAAAATCGGCTCGTCAAAATTTTTTTCATTTAATTTTCATCCGCCATGACTTGTAACATTTTGTCCAATAAATAAACATTTTGACATAAACATCTAAAAAAATTACACCATCATTTGGTTACGGATATGTGTTATAATTTTTATGGACACTCAATCAGCGAAACAGGTTCCTATTTTCGTCCAAAGGATCGCGCAATTTGCTATTTTCTTAATTGCTTAATCGGCTTGGAGCCAGAGAGCCGGATGGTGATGGGGATTTTTTCATGTTTGCGTGTTGCGTTAGCCACCGCCACAAATCCACTTGACAAGTCATCCGAGTAATTGTGTAATTTGAGAATCGTTTCCGAAGGACGTTTTTGTGAACCAAAAAATAAAATTTTTGTTGTTAGGGTCTATTAGGTATGACGAGATGGTTTAATTTTTTATCATTTTTCCACAAAAAAATGAAATTTTGCCCACAAATTCCAAATTTAAAAATAGGCCTCACTATCGTGTTCAGCGTGGTCGAAGACCTCTAAACGACATCCAAATAGTTTTGTTCAAAACTGATGATTTTCAAATTTTCGTGTCAATATATTTTTTCCTTGAAAATCAAGGTCAAATTCAGAATATCGCATTATGGAATTCGTTTAGAAGTTTTCGAGGGTGCTGAACACGATGGAAGTATTATTTTTGACTAAAAATGTTTCTATCAAAAAAATTCGAAAATTGTATTGCAGCGAAACCCCTGAAAATCAGTGATTTTTTGGTGCTGAACTATTAGACATAAAACAAATACATTTTCCTATACGCCCAATTTTCCTTTTTTGGCCACTGGCTATATATGTTTGATGTAATAATAGAGAAAACAAACATTTTCGTCCATCTTGTTGGCTTAGTAACCTGGCCTAATTTTATACTGGATTGCATACGTATTTGGGATGGACATGAGCCTACTCATTTCCTTGGAGTAAGATTATACTTGGCATCCGATTTTTTGTCTATGTGTTAGTATAAAATTGGAAATTTTTAGTGTATAAGGTTATGTAAACTAGAGTGAAATCGAGAAAAACGAAATTTTTTTACCAAAAAATAATGTTACCGCCGTGTTCAGCACCCTTGAAAATCCTGGAGTAGAAAATTTGACGAGTTTTGACCACGGGAAAGACCAAAAATTCGATTTTTAATTTTGAATCTTCAAATTTTGACATTACAACGAAAACCCTGAAAATCAGGGTCAAGTTTCAAATTTAAAAAATATGTCGTGATGGATGTCGTTTAAAGATTTTCAATGTTTCTGAACAAATGGTAACATTTTTAAGATATGAAAATGTCTCTATTAAAAAATCGTAATTTGGCCCTGATTGTCAGGGTTTTCGCTGTAATGTTAAATTTTCGATCTGAAAAAAATGTTTTTCTAATGGTCCAAGTGTTTTTGACCATTTTCATCTCTTGGGGGTTTTCATGGGTGTTGAACACGTTGATAATATGTTACACGTTTTGTTATCATAATTTATAATTACAATTTTTCAATATCATAATTCAAAAGCACACAAAAATTGAGATTACAAATTATGATAGTGAAAAATGTCAATTACAAATTATAGTATCAAAACATGTGACATGCTTTGTTATCATGATTTGTAATTGTCATTTTTCAATATCATAATTCAAATGCACTCAAAAATTGAGAGTACAAATTATGATATTGAAAACGTCAATTACAAATTATAGTATCAAAACATGTTACATCTTTTTGAAACATGTAACACGTTTTCCGCATTTTAAGACTTTTGTGATTTTTTCGACATTTTTCAATTTTTAAAGCATTTTAACTCAAATTTTGGTCCTTGAATTTTTTGGAGAATGTTCTATTTCTAACTAATTTTTCTACTTTTAATGGATTTTCTAAATTTTTCCATTTTGATAAATTTTCGATTTTTGAAGAATTTTTCAATTTTGACAATTTTTGGCGATTTTTTCAATTTTGTGTGATATAATCCAAAAATTTAAATTTTTGTCACCTATGAAGATAACATTATTTTTGCATAAAAAAATGTTCTTGTCTATTTTTAAGGATGTTTCATTTTTAGAGAGTGCTCAAAATTTTTATCTTTTACTCAAATTTTTCTCAAAGTTCAGTTTTTTCTTCTTTCAACTAGTCCACTTTTATGCGGATTAGAAATTGATCCGAGTACCACCTCTCCCTCGATCCTTAACCCAAAAAGTAAACTTCTTATTTTTTCGGACATCAAACAATCATGTCTCTAACCAGCACTTAACCCTATAGTTGTTTGATTATTGAATTAATATCACCAAGAATGGACATAAGAGGTGCTCGGCGCGCGCTCCAGCCGGTCTCCAGTCAGATATGGAAATAGTTTTAGTTTCTTCGTCTCATTCTCTTCTTTCTTCCTCTCGAGAGAGTGCGATATAGTCCATATTGGCCTACCTATTGTTCGCCATCCAGGTAGGATAGAGCGAATTTGAGGAAAATGAGGCCTAGAGGCGGGTCTTTCGCTCGCCTAAGGTGGATATTGAGATTCAGTGAGGTGAAAAGAGAGTCTGTTTGAAGGTTAGAAGAGTGGATAGAAACGAGGAAGAATAGAAAAGGAGGGAAAAGATTTTGTTGCTTTTAAGGAGAATTTTGAGGCGGTTGTAAGGAGGTCTTTCGAAAGAAGACGATGGGAATTTTTTAAAATTTTTAATGTTTATTTTTCACAGTACAAATATCGTAGAATTTCAAAATTTGAGTTAAAATGCTTTAAAAATTGAAAAATGTCGAAAAAATCACAAAATTCTTAAAAAACATGTAACATGTTTTGAACATGTTACATGTTTCAAAAGATGCAACATATTTTTGTTGTACTATAATTTGTAATCTCACTTTTTCAATATCATAATTTTAAATCGCAATTTTGGTGTGCTTTTGAATTATGATATTGAGAAACGACAATTAAAAATTATGATAGCAAAGCATGTTACATGTTTTCAAAAGATGTCACATGTTTTGATACTATAATTTGTAATTGACATTTTCAATATCATAATTTGTAATCTCCATTTTTATGCTCTTTTGGATTATGATATTGAAAAACGACAATTACAAATTATGATAACAAAGCATATCACATGTTTTCAAAAGATGTTACATGTTTTGATACTATATTTCGTGTTAATACACAATTTTTCTTGAAAATCAGGTTAAAATGGATTGTTTTAGTAGATTTTTTCATTTTTAAGAAATATTTCCAGATTGTTCAGCGGCATTAAAAACCTCTAAATGACATTCATTTGAATGTGTGACATGTTTTGCTATCATAATTTTTAATTGCCGTTTTTCAATATCATAATTCAAAAGCACACAAAAATTGAGATTACAAATTATGATATTGAAAAATTGAGATTTCAAATTATACAGGGTGGTGCAAAAAAAACCGCAATTTTGAAACTTTTGAGGGCCATTTTTTCGGAAAAAAATTTTTTTCATGATTTTTTCAGAAATGACCCTTATAGGGGTAATTTTATGCGAGAAATCGATTGCACGCATTCCCGAAACGTGAAAATGCTTCCTTGACCCTGATTCAGGGAAATAGATGTGTGTATTGAAGCGAAAATAGACAATTTTTGAAATTTCTCCCTAAAAATCATATTTCTGATGGTAATTTCATACGGAGAATCGATTGCGCGCATTCCCGAACCTTTAAAACGCTTCTTTGACCCTGATTCAGGGAAGGAGTCGGTGTATTGAAGCGAAAATCAAACATTTTCGGATTTTTATGAGAAAACCATCGATTCTTAGGTTTTTCTAGGCGAGGAATCGATTGCACGCATTCTCCAAGCGTGAAAATGCTTCCTTGATCCTGATTCAGGGAAATAGATGTGTTTATTAAAGCGAAAATCGAAAAATTGTGAAATTTCTCTCTTAGAATCATATTTCTGGGGTAATTTCATGATGAGAATCGATTTTCAAAAACCCAATTTTTTCTCTGAATCAGGTC
>OZJO01027701.1:0-15408 GCA_900406225.1 Acrobeloides nanus | reverse complement strand
TGAAACGAAAAAAATTTAAATTCTTTGAGAGAAATTTAAAAATTCTGATATAGTTTGTAGTTCGTATTCAGAGATTACAAAATTCTTTCAAAGAATTTAAATTTTTTTCGTTTCAATAAACAATTCTTATTTTAATTCCTGATTCAATCGGAAAAATTTTATAAAAGAAAAAAATCTTTGACGAAAAAAAAGACTATATGTCCCAAAGATTGAAGGGGGAGATGAAGGGCTTAGGCTTAGTCTTAGGTTTAAGCCTAAACCTAAGATCAATAAAAACTCATCCCCCATGGTGCGATGGCAAACATCCCACTTTACACTCAATGGGCGAGGATTCGATATACCAAGATACCAAAAAATTTAAAAAATTTTACCAAAAAAAGATACAAAAAATTGTTAAATTTTATACCATAAGAGTAGTATCATCAGCTCCAAAAACAATGCCATACAGTCTAATTAGATTTGGATGTGATAATTTTTGCATGTTGACAATTTCATTTTGGAGATCATTTTTTATTTCACTCGGTGCACCTCGGAGAACTTTTATGGCACATTCTAGAGCTTGACCATTCGCTCGGGTCCATAGGGCATTCTTGACTATACCGAAAGAGCCGGCTCCGATTTTGTCAAGGAGCTTGATCTTTAATAAATGTTTAAAGGGCGACCGAACATCGCGACAAGATCTCCGACAAAAACATTTTTTTCATGATTTTTTCAGAAATGACCCTTATAGGGGTATTTTTATGCGAGAAATCGATTGCGCGCATTCCCTATGAGTGAAAAAGCTTCCTTAACCCTCAAAATTGATAATTTATGGCAATTTTCGACCGTTTTTTAGTAGCATTTTGTTTGTCGGTTTTTGAGATCGCGTTTGAAGTTTTGATTATTTATTACAATGAAAACTCTGATTCAATCAAAGTTGTTTATTGACACGATTTATATATAAGACCGGATTCTAAACTGTAACAAATGATACTAGGCCGCCCTACTAAAGTAGCGTTCATGAATGACCTAGATAAAATGAAAATTGAAAGCATGACCTCCTATGTAGAGAATTTTCATTCGACGTGCATACATTACCGCCCTAAACGCAAATATTTCCCGGTGAAAGGCTTTTCTCGAAGAACTATGCTTGCCGCTTTGGCTTAAAACGCAAACCGGATGGCAGAAATGCAAGGTGATAGAAGAGTCTCGGTTGTATGTCAAAATTTTTCCAAGGCTAAGGGGGAGAAGGTTATGAAATTCAAGAAAAGTCCTGCTAGCAAAGATTGGAAGAAAGTTATTGAAAATCAATAGAGCGTAAGCAAGAGCATGGCCCAGGGAACCCCAGAGCTTAGAACGAGAAGAAGATGAAGATTTGGAAATTGTTAATAGACTAGAAAATTTGTTGCACTTTAGTGATAGTGATGATAATGATGATTTTGAAGAAGAAATTATTGTTTTGTGTGTCAAGAATAAATTTTTAAGCTTCAAAAATTCGTGGACGCCATATTAGATCGAAAATAGCCATAAATTATCAATTTTGAAGATCAAGGAAGCGTTTTTACGCCTTGGAAATGCGCGCAAACGATTTCTCGCATAAAAATACCCCTATAAGGGTCATTTCTGAAAAAATCATGAAAAAATTTGTTGTCGGAGATCTTTGTCGCGCTGTTCGGTCCCCTTTTAATTTAATGACAGTTGCTGTAAGCAGCTGTCATTGGTGGAGGCAATTAAGGAGGGGGCTTTTGTGCCCTCACATATGCGCACCCGACATTTGCACTTTCACACTTGCGCCTCTACATATGCGCGCTAATAATTCGCCCTTACGATTTGGGGCAGTACCTTTTTTTACCCACAGCTAGCTAAATCTGGTTTTTTCCGACCTTCAATCAGAACACGGGGTGGGGACGACGTCATAATAATTTGGGGGCTGTGGAAAATTCTCCTAAATCTGAAAAATTTTAATTTTTCGGAAAGAAAAAATGAAAATTTTTGAGAAAAAGTCCAAAACTCTCCCCCCCCCCCACCAAATTTGATCAAAATTACGACGTTGGGTGGGGGCCCTGCCCTCTTGGCAATACCACTGNATCATCTCGATGAATCAAACACGGTGAATCAGGATGATGTGGGTCACTGGGTGCATCTGATTCACTTTCTAGCCTAACTTCTATATATTTTTTCGGTTTTCGGCTAATCCGATCTTCTCTTTCATATTTATCAATAGTTACTCTCAAACGCCTAATTGCCGGTTTTGATAAACCGACCCTCTCTAATTCCACATCACTAACAGCATTAAAATGTTCTAATCTAGTCAAAAGTAGTTGGAAAATAAAAATATTTTCAAATCGAGTTAAATCGGTTTCTTCAAGAACTTTTCGGAGATTTTCTTCAATTCTAGCTGTGTTTGGTGAAGGAGTCATGACAACTAATAAAGAAACTATAAAAAAATTATCAAAAATTTTTTGTAAAAAATATAATAGATTTTTTTTGGCACTAGGACAACCACGGGCATCCGTCACTGGAACAACCTTCACCGATCAATATCTCGATCGGTAAATTTTTTCAAAAAAGCGGCCAAATAAAAAAATTTTCAGAATTTAATGCTCTACAATTTTTGTTTTGATGACATTTTATGAAACTTTATATTTTTAAATAATAAATTTCGATGACGGTTGTCCGTGACGGATAACCCTAATCTTGAATTGTGACGGTTGTCCTAATGTCGCTTTTTCTTCCGAAAATAAATTTTTTTTTAAAAATAAAATAAGTCTGAATCATATGTGTACAAGTACCAGTATTGAAAAAATCAATACAGCAGAACGATTTGCTAAGCTATCCTTAAAATGATAAGGGGTTCAAAAGAAAAGAAAAGATGACCATACTAGAGAAGTGAAGAAGTATGACGTCTCATAAAAATATTTTATCATCTCTTTGACAAATAAAGAAAAAATTATGGATGCATAAGTTAGAAAACGCGACAATCCTTTGTCACCTGTCAGAAATATGCTTTTTGAGCACGAAATTTTTTTTGAGCACGAACAAAATTATTCATTGTATCAATGGTAACAAATCTGTCACTGTCTCGGATTGACAAATTTGTTTCCTTTG
Organism: Acrobeloides nanus; assembly: GCA_900406225.1. Classification (NCBI taxonomy): domain Eukaryota; kingdom Metazoa; phylum Nematoda; class Chromadorea; order Rhabditida; family Cephalobidae; genus Acrobeloides; species Acrobeloides nanus. Next base: position 12,321 of record OZJO01027701.1, on the reverse strand, counting down.
TCACAATGAACAAAATATTATCATGCTCAAAATTCGCATATTTCTGGCCGGTGACAAGGATTGTCACTTTTATAAGGGTCGCCACAAGCTATCGTTCCCCCCACAAGCAACGGCACAAGCTATCGTACGAAGTCATCGTACGAGTGTAAAATGCTTGTGCCGTGCTTGTGGCGACCCTAACTTTGTGCACGAAAAAATATTTTATTCCATAACATAGAAGATTCAAAATGTTTTTATACTACTTTATTTCACATTTTTAAAAATTATAATCTATATTTTCACGTGAATCAAGTTCAGGATAAAGCCTATTTTGATTACTTGTATAGTGCTCAAAACCCAAGACCACGCTGGAATTTCTTGGACTAGCACAGGGAGCAGTGGCACGTGCAGCAGAAGAACTTGGGCCAGAAATGTTCTTATTATGAGCAGTTGTAGCATTGATCGGTAATTCATAGCCTTCATCTTTGGGGATATTTTTGGAATGGTTTTTCTCAAATTTTAGTGGTTCGCTAATTGTTCGAGGTGCTTCAATTTTTGGAGCATTTTGTCCAACATGAGCGCGAAAACTATCTTCTCGTCTTGGGACTGGTGAAGGAGCAATGTTGGGATTTCTTGCTTAAAAATTTGAATTTTTTAGAAAATTAAAAAAAAATCTTACGAAGCAATTTTTGTGGAGATATATGCAAATTTTGAGCTGAATTGTTATGTATTAAAATCCTCTTACTAGGTAACTGTTGAGCTGATGAACTATGAAAAATATGCAAATTTTGTTTAGATGTAAGTCCCGTATGCAAATTGTTGGCATCGTCTCCAACTTCATGAATTTGCATCTGACCAGAGGAATGAATAGCCGCGATAGGGGTGTCGAGAAATTTCGGCTCTTTGTTAAGATCAGGAAGAGCTGTTGGAGGAGGATTCTGTCTTCTAGCAACAGCGCTAGAAAAATAGCCAAATTTTCCCGTGCGCTCATTTTGTCCATACCAACGTAATGAGTTGCTAAAATATGCAAATTTTTGAATTTTATCAGACAAGCAATATTCAAAAATTTTTGCATATTTTATGCAAATTTTTGAAAAAAGTTCAAAAATTTAAAGAACAAAATTTACATAAAATATGCAAATTTTTACATATTTTTCACCACAAAAAGTTTGTCTCCAGTAAGCACAGTTAGGTCCGAATTTTTCTTGGCCATTTCGCTAGCATGACAGGCCACTAATGGGAAATTTATTTTTGCCAACATTGTTCTTAACTCGGTAAAATTTGGGCGATCTTCAGGGCTACGTCCCCAGCACAAGTCCATTATGTGGTATAGCTCGCCGTTCGACTTTTGTGGTTTTTCCATACGTTCTCCTATTTCAACCATTCGGATGACCTGAAATTTGCATAAAGTTAAAAAATCAAGTTCATTTCTTTAGCCAACTTAGGGATGCACAAATTACAAAAAGTGATAATCCTTATGCGAATTTTGAGCATGAATATAAATTTATCAAGGTGATAATGGTAACAAATTTTCTCCTTTATCACCATGAACAAAATATTATCGCGCTTAAAATTCGCATATTCCTGGCCAGTGACAAGGATTCTTACTTGTTGTAACTTGTGCATCTTCCCTAAGCCAAACCTCTGCAATGTGATACCCCAGCCATGGTCTTTCACCATAAGTGAACAACTCCCATAGGGTAACGCCAAACGACCACACATCAGATTTGTGTGAAAATTGTCGATGTCTCAGCGATTCTGGAGCACACCACGCGAATGGCACTCTTTTTGGTGTACTCAAATCCATGGTATAATAATTACTATTGTCTTCAAGGTGTCTAGAGAGGCCAAAATCACAGATTTTTACGTCCTAAACTTTGTTTACAGCAGGAAGTTTGTAAAATTACATCTTCATTTTTGGTCAAAAGAACATTTCTGGCAGCCAAATCTCGATGGACGCACCGCATTTTTTCAAGGTATTCCATTCCAGCAGCAATCTGCTTAGCATATTCAACAAGTTTTGTAACCAGAGGTACAGGGCGCTCAGTATCTACTAATCGATCGATAAGAGCGCCTCCAGCACAGAGCTCTACAACCTAAAAATTTGTATTGCCTGAATCAGGGTAGTCGTAAACAGATTCCGGATTCTGAATCTAGATTTTTTTGTAACTTTTATATCCTTTTTTGTAACTTCTGAATCCGAATTCCGGATTCTGATTCTCAATCTGGATTCTGAATTCGGATTCTGAATCTGGATACCATAATAGTATCATCAGCGCCGAAAACAATACCATACAACCTAACAAGATTGGGGTGTGATAATTTTTGCATGTTGACAACTTCATTTATGAGGTCGTTTTTTACTTCACTCGGTGCACCTCTGAGAACTTTTATGGCGCATTCAAGAGTTTGGCCTTTCGGTTGAGTCCATAATGCATGCTTGACAATCCCAAATGAGCCGGCTCCGATTTTGTCAAGGAGCTTGATCTTTAAGAAAATTTCAATTTAACTGTAACTCCATACAAAAGTGGGGTGGGGAAGAAGTGGCGGGTTCCCTTACGATTCGAAACATACGATTCAAAGATTTTCTGTGAAAAAATCGAAATTTTTTGTTTTTTACACTCAAGAGCTGCGGTGTTTCCGGCCTTCGGCCTAGTGATGCGTCGAAATCGGAACGTTCGAAATCGAAAGTTGGAGATCGAAACGAAATCGAGATTTCATAGGAAAATGTAAAATTTTTTTGTCAAAATTTGAAAAAATATGAAAAAAAAAGTTCTAGACATTTTTAATGAAAAAAACATAGTAAAAGAACTTTGTGATCTTTTAATTTTTCAGAATTTTTTTCGACGCACCATTACTTCGACCCCCTTGGTTATGCCACTGTGCCCGTTGAAAACTTTATATGAACTTTTGACTTTTAGCACACTTGCTCTCTTACATCATCTCGATGAATCAAACACGGTGAATCAGGATGATGTGGGTCACTGGGTGCATCTGATTCACTTTCTAGCCTAACTTCTATATATTTTTTCGGTTTTCGGCTAATCCGATCTTCTCTTTCATATTTATCAATAGTTACTCTCAAACGCCTAATTGCCGGTTTTGATAAACCGACCCTCTAAAAAATTTTGAAAAAAAATCAAAAAATTTTTGAAAACCTCTAATTCCACATCACTAACAGCATTAAAATGTTCTAATCTAGTCAAAAGTAGTTGGAAAATAAAAATATTTTCAAATCGGGTTAAATCGGTTTCTTCAAGAACTTTTCGGAGATTTTCTTCAATTCTAGCTGTGTTTGAAGGAGTCATGACAACAAAAAGGAATAGACTATCAAAAATGACGATCAAAAATTTTTTATTATAAAAAATATAGTAGGTTTTTTGGAGCTACTTCGGCTCATACTCCATTGAACGTGGTCTAAAATCGAAAAATTTTATTTTTCGAAATTTTCGCAACAATGACCTTATTAGGGGTAATTTTATGCGGGAAACACGTTGGCGATGTTATTTTTGCGTAAGAATGCTTCCATTTTTTAGAAAATCGTAAAAAGTATGGTATAGAACCATTGAAGACAAAGAACATATTTCGAAAAAGCTAATGTGCAAAAATTCGATTTTCTCAAAAATGGAAGCATTTTTACTCAAAAATAACATCGCCAACTTGTTTCCTGCACAAAATTACTCCTAATAGGGTCATTTTTGAGAAAATTTCGGAAAATAAAATTTTTCGATTTTAGACCACGTTCAATGGAGTATAAGAGTAGCTCCGGTTTTTTTCCAAAAATTTTTTTAACAAAATAAGTCTGAATCATAGTTGAAAAGAAAATCAATGAACAAATTTACTAAGCTATCCTTAAAAATGATTATGGGTTCAAAAGGAAATAAAAGATGACCATATTAGAGAAGTGAAGAATGACATCTCATAAAAAAGTTTTACCATCTCTTTGACAAATAAAGAAAAAATTATGGGTGCACAAGTTAGTTCGTTCAATCAATCATCCCAAATTTCTTACACATGTATAATGTATACGTAAGACCACTTCTCGATTATGGCTCAATCATTTTCAATTCATCTTCAAACAAAACAGCCTCTTAATCGAGAAGGTTCAAAAACAATTCACAAAACAATACGTCTTCACAAGATGTCTCAAATTAGGCTGCTCGCTAATTGTCTCGAACAGGTGTTCGAGACTCTAAACGTGCCTCTAAATGTCTCGAATTCGAGACCCTGTGTCTCGAAAAGGTTTGAATTGGTCTATGTATTGACACGAAAACTTGAATTTGAAAATATATTACAAAATGAGTCGAGCGATAGCTCGTTGGATTATTTAGATCATGCTGAACAACCTTAATTCGCACTGCTTTTTATGAAAATCATTGTGTGATGACGAAAATCCTTATTAAAAATTTTGAAATTTCAAGTTACGGTAGAATTATCATAACGCAAAATCTCAAGTAAAAATCAAAATTTTAATAAGGATTTTTGTCATCACACAATGATTTTCATAAAAAGTAGTGCGAATAAAGTTGTTCAGCATGATCTAAGGATCCAACGAACTATTGCTCGACTCATTTTGTAATAAAATTTTCAAATTCAAGTTTTCGTGTCAATGCACAGACCAGGGGTATTGCACAAAATGACAAGTGCAAAGTCAGGGTTGCACAGTGGAAACGTTTCCAATTTTCGTTTCCTGGAAATATTTCCGGAAACGATTGAAAATCAGGGGCCTATTGCACGTTAAGTGGGGGTTTTTAATCCTTCGTACCCAAACTTGTCTCCTTTGTCACAATGAACAAAATATTTCATGCCCAAAATTCGCATATTTCTGGCCTGTGACAAGGATTGTCACTTTTATAACCTTGTGCACGAAAAAATATTTTATTCCATAACATAGAAGGTACAAAATGTTTTTATACTATTATCACTTTTGTCGCATTTCTTGCATTCTTTGTTTCATAAGCGCATACTTTTCACCAGAGCCCAAACCCATATGTACTTGACAGAACCACATGGGCCCAAAATATCGACATAACCCGTGATCCATTGCACAACAGCCAATTTCAAGTTGCTCATCACAAATAATACATTTAAAGCATTCTTTATGGACTGAAAAATACAGGATGACCCAGTGGCGTACGCAAACCCCTCAGGAGGGAGGGGGGGGGGGGGGGGGGGGGGGTGCGGTCAGAAAAAAATAAAGCCAAAAATCAAAAAATTTTCGCCACAGTAAAAAATCCCTGTTTTTTCAGAATTTCAGGCCGAAGGGGGGAGGGTGAGGCCGCATCTCCCCCTTGCGTACTCCACTGTCCGAAAAACCGGATTTTTGCGCTATTTTTCAAAAAATTTCAAGTTTTTTAAACACCCTGCCTATAGGGGCTTTTCGACTCGAGAAATCGATAGGTGTGTTTATTGAAGTAAAAATAGGCTAATTCAGAGCAAGAGAATCGTTTTCAATATTCGGCAATGCGTTCAATCGATTTTTCTCATAGAAAACCCCTACAGGATTATATTGGTAAAATTTCAATAGCTTGAAAATTTTTGAAAAGATCGCGCAAAGCTGGTTTTTGGGGCCACTTTGTAAAATTTAACGGAAAAATGGATAACAAAAAATCATACTAATCTGCTTTTGAATTTTCACTTTGGGTTCGGTAAAATCTACAGGTTCAGAGCAAATATCGCATAAAGGAGGATTATTTCCAGGAATATGCATTTTTAATGATTTTCTAAAATAAAAAATCGTCAAAATTAGGCTGTAAAAAATTAAAAACAAAACGCAGATAACCGATTGGTCATGAAAAATGCTAGATGAATAAAATAAAAGCATTACGTCAAAACTCAAAAATTCTCGAAAAAATTCGAACAGCTGACCTCTGTTCACCATTAGGTGAGGTTAAATATTGGATTTATCACTTTTCTTCCGATCAAAAATGTGGGCGGAAAAATGACCTTACCGCCCACAAAGTGGCGTATCAACAAAAAAGGTTCAACTTATATCTGCTTCAACTCAAATAGAGTATGTTATTTTGAATTTAAAACATTCGGTACTAGTACGATTTAAGTACCCCACCAAAATTTAAAATTTTTTCATCAAAAATTGTCATTTTATAAAGTTTTCAACTTTAAAGCGGCAATTTTTAAGCAGAACCTTCGGAAAATGTCAATTTTTGTGAAAAAATTGAAAATTTTTGGATGTGCTACCTAAATCACACTAGTAACAACAAAATTTTTATTTGTATAAAAAATAAAATCATAATACCTAACTAAAATGGTATATCTTTTCCAAAACGATCAATACATCTTCCAGAATCCTTCGTCGCCAATTTCGATAAGCTATCGATCATCGCTTGAACCGATTCTTCTGTCGTTATATCAGCTATCGGACCACCCATATCCGTTTTAACTCGTCCTGGATGAATCGAGACAACAATTAATCCTTTATTTTCATGGTATCGATTGAGCACTCGAGTATACATGTTCAATGCAGCCTAAAAAGTTTGTATGACAAAACGAAAACATGAAACGACAACTGACATACCTTGGACATATTGTATGCATACCAAAATCTTCCTGTATCATTTTCTGGGGCTCTCCACGCGTTCGTTATAGAGCCCAACGCTGAACTCATGTTAACAATCATCGCTTTTTCACCATTTTTAGCTGCCTTCAAAAGAAGTGGTAAAAATGCGTCGGTTACAATAATAGTTGACGTCGTGTTGATATCAAATTGTCGGTTGAGATTTGTCCTATTTGGTTTTTCGCCTAGTATCGTTCCACCCTAAAAAATTAAAAAGTTGAGCATTAAAATGCGAATCTACTGTTAAGTCAAGCCCAGCGTTGTTGACCAACATATTTAGGGGTTGGTCTTCGAGGATAGCTTGGATCTCGTTTCTAGCTTTTTCAATAGAATTGTCATCCTCAATATCAAGTTGTACAATTTTTATTGAAAGATATAATTTAGAAAGTTCTTTCAACGCCTAGAATTTTATAAGAAAAAATGAAAGTGGGCTGGTTCCAATAACAACCCGAGCGCAGTGGCGTAGCCAGGAGGGGAGCTAACGGGAGGCTATAGTCCCCTAAAATTCGAAAAATTTTCCTCTTGGTCCTCCATGTTTTTACTCAAAATTTGTGAAAATTATATAAAAAATCCTAATGGTTCCCCATTATGATTTTTCACAAAAATTTTCAATTTTTCACTAAAATAGGCTATTTTTTTCTTCACAAAAAGCCCATATGTTGCATATTTTTTTATCAAAAATCGTAATTTTCTTAGCATTTTAAAATTTTTCGCCTGCGGTGCTAGTTTTCTGCTTTTTAGTAAGCATTTTTTACAATTCAGCCCCCTCCGAAATTTTTTTCTGGCTACGCCCCTGTCCAAATGGATTGCAGTGGCTTTCGCAGCCCGCTCGTTTTGTTACTGGAACTGTCAGTAAAAAAAATACCTTTGCAGTCTCAAGATTTCGGCATGTAGCAAAAATATATTGCGCATTTGAATGTTTGGCTAAATATTCAACCATTCCAAACCCAATCCCACGACTGCTACCGGTTATAAGAATATTTTTTCCAAAATTTGGTGTCATTTTTTAAATTAAGAAACAAATCAATTATGGCTTACAATGGTCAAAAAGTATATAGTCTCTCACTAAAATTTGTTATCTAAAGCATTCCATTATATAGTCTTAATGGAATGCTTTAGATAACAAATTTTTCTCCAGAGTCTTCTAATAAGTTTAAAAGTGATGTCAGAAAAGAATAAATGAACTTTTACTACAAAAGTCTCTTCCATCCAAAAAAGTAAAGAAAAAATTATAATCCTACTACATTAAACGTTTAATGTGTGATTGTTTGTGTGTCGGACGATCTCAAGAACGCTTGATTTAAACCCGAAATGTTATTACAAAAGTTGTAGGGAACGATGATAGAAAAAGATTGACACCAAAATCATTGAAATAGGAGACAAAATTTTTTCACTTTTTGCTCTTTGGGAGACCATACATTTCAAGCTCAGTATATACTGAGCTTGATTTCGCTCGGTAGTGTCGCCTGGAATCACAACCACCGAGCGCTCGTCTTCCGGTACTTTTGATATAAACGTAATGCCTATCTGTCCGGATGTTTGTCGGATGCTTGATTTCAACAGTCGACGCTAAAACAAAAATGGTACTTCTATAGCTTTGCGCTCACCTCTAAAATTGACTCGATTTTATTTTTCTTTATAATACTTTCATCAATAAATCATATTCAAGATTTATTTATACCAAAACAAAAATAGTTTGAATGATTTGGAAAACTCCATTTTTCAGCATCTCTATGATAGGGATCCAAAAAATGGAGTTTTCCTAATTATTCAAACCCGGCCCAAAACTAATTATAAAGCTCGAGCATGGTCAAAAATGAAAAATTATTGTATTTTTAAGTCAAAAGAGCCACAATTTAATGGAATTTTCCTGGAATTTGTGTTAAAAAATCAACATTTTTGCCTCTAACTCGAGCAGAAAAAAAATTATTTTCAAAAAATCGGTCGTAACTTTATTTTTCAACATTTGAGAAAAATTTTAAGACCAAAATTATAGAAAATGGAAACGAGGAAAAGCTTCTCAAACCTTTTTAAAATTTTGATTTTTTCAATAAGAAAATTTAGTGCAAATTCCCTGAATTTCAATAAAAAGTTGTATTGAAACGATTAGTTTTTTTGAAGTTTTTTTGCTCATTTTGGAACGCCGTGATCTGTAATTACAGAAAAGCCAAGAAATCGACTGAAACAATTCCTGAAATATTTATAGGTTTTTCGACTTTTATTTAGGAGGCAAATCTTTTTTTGTAGAATAATGGGGGGTGCTAAAACTAAACATTTGGACTGCCTTATTATGGAAATGCTGGCCATTGACCTTTTGCCATTTTCTTTTGTTGAAGATCCAGGATTTATAAGAGTATTGAAGTTTCTAGTTCTTACACCATAACCTTCACATTTTAAATTTTGAATACAGAGGGAGGCAAAAGTTCTGATCTAGGCGTACAAAAGTCCTAAGAGGGCAAAAATCTTGACATTTCAAAAACGTGTTTTTCGACAATTGTGAACGAGGAAACACCTTTTCAGCGTTTTTGACAATGTCAGGACTTTTGCCTCCCTGTATTGATTTGTTATTAACTTTCAATTTTATTAAACTTTTTGTTTTTATTGATGTTTTGAATAACAATACGATGAACAAACGTTTTCCAATGTAACATGTATGACTGAGTTTAGAAATACGAATTACAATTGACGATACTTTTAGACAAACCTTTTTCGAGTTCGTAATTTTACGAATTACGAAATTGATCCCTGGTCTCAACGTCAAGGCGAGCACTGATTGCAATTAGTGCTTCTAAAATTTCGAGACGCAATTAGGAGGCCCTTAAGCATTCAAATGCCCGCCAAAAATGTTGACTTTTTCGACGCGTTTTGTTATAATGCTGATTGTTCAACACATCCTAATACTCGTATTCTTCTTCATCCATTCCAGTTTTCAATCTTGTTTTTGGCGAACAGGAAGCGCGATTTTTATTAGAATGGATTGAGCAATTATTTTAGTGTTTCATAATTTTGTTCCTAAATTTTTTTGCTTTTTTGAAAAGGATAAAACTTCATTTTTTGTGCCGTTCGCAACGATTCTAATAAAAGAAATCCGCAAAGAATAATCCGTTTTTTTAATATTTACGAGCCGGAATTAAATTCATCTTTATAGAAATTTTTTGATGAATTTCTATATTTCCTCTAGGGATGATTTCCTCGTAGGAAATTACCCCTAGAGGATATTTTTCCATAAAATTTTCAAAAAAGTATCAGTTTTTGAATCCTGTTGATTGCGTCTTCCTAAGGGGAAAGAGCTTCAAAATTTCTTTTAGGAGCCGAGATCTGAAATTTTTTTTTCCCATTCTTGTCATCCCGTTATTGTTCATCCGTTTTTGTGTTGTTTGAACGATTGTCCCACCCATTTTTTTGTATGCCGATTTTGATCGGTTAATTGCCTTCGAATCAATTGAAAGATCAAAATCATGAAACCGCAAATTTTCCAATTCGAATGATGTCACTATTGAAGAATTTTTTGCGAACGGTCCGGAAATCATTTACGTGTATTGTTTTTAAACATTTCTTTGTTTTATTAACATCATTTTTAGGCGAAAAATGTTGATAGCACATTGTCGTTTAATACTGGCTGGTTCTACGAAACAATGCACTAGGCTATATTCGGCTGCTGCTCCCGCAACATCTACGCAACCAAAAGAAAGTCTCGCTATCGAACCTGGTCCTCCTGCTCCTTTGCCTACATCTTCTGGAGAACGAGTTGTTGCACCAAATATCAAAAAACTGGTCGATCAGATAGCTAGTTTATCATTGTTGGATATAGCGGAATTGAATGAAGCGTTGAAGAAAAAATTGGGTATTAAGGATAGGCAGGTGGTGCCGGCTGGAATTATAGCAGCTTCCACTAAAGCTGCTAAAAGTAAGCTTGTACTTTTTTATGGCATCTTTAAATCCATTTTTTTAGCTTCCGCAGCTCCTGACAAAGAAAAACAACCGAAAGTGGAAGAAAAGAAGAAAGCTTTATTCAATGTCAAATTGGTTTCATTCGATCCAGAAAAGAAGGTTGAGCTGATCAAAGAAATCCGCAGGATAATGCCCAATACGAACTTAGTTCAGGCCAAGAAGTTTATCGAGTCCGCACCAGTTGATCTCAAGACGGATCTTACTGCCAAAGAAGCTGAAGATTTGAAAAAAGAGATATCGAAATTTGGAGCGACTGTTGAAGTTGTTTAAATTTTTGTTATATTGTACAGATTGTGAAATGTGACAAAAATTTTTGGAAATTGAAAAAAGAATTTTTGAAACAAAGCTCAAAATATAGGCGTAGTTTTACTGTTCCTGCATGTTTTATTTGATTACTATGTAGAGATCGGACACAAATCAAATTTTTAAAGAAATCAAAATTTGGAGCTAGTTCACTTGTTGGGAGGCACCTAATCGGCTGAAACGTTTTCGGCCGATTTAATAATAATAAATTTATACTTTTTGACCATGTGCCTCCCAATAACTAGCTTCCAAAAGTTTTATCTTGACCGAGTGCTTTTGCCGATCTCTATTATTATTTATTACTGTTATTTGGTGCTTACTAATAAGCCACAGCTGCTTAAGAGGGTAAATGTCCCATCCATATCTCGAAAAATTTTTTATGACTATAGGAGCAATTTGGTGCGAAACATCCAAGCAACGCACTCCTAAAGTCTCAGAACTTTGTTCCTGTTTCGGGTGATATATACGTTATTTTCGTTGAAATGGGCGTGCACATCACAAATAATGTATACAACACTCGAAACAGTGTCAAGCAATGGTTTTAAGATTTTGAGAGTGCATTTTTTGGATTATTCGCACCAAATTACTCATACAGTGCATTTCCTAAATACGCATTAATTTTTCACCGTTCTATATGTACTGACGAATTTTTCGATCCGAATCTTTTTCCAATCGATAGAGATATTTAAAACCATATTTTGAAAAAAATTCAACTTGTAAAAATTTCACTGCCAAAAACCGTTTTTGACCCGTTCCATAAATACAGAGTGCCTTAAAAAATCTTATGCAATCGTGCTTGTTGGTTAGAACCAAATTTGATTTTGTTCATTGAATAAATTTAAGGATTTTTTGACTTGTTAATTTCATCCAGTTTTGAACTGGTTTTATACTTGTTTTTAGTTTTTTTTGTAAATTGTATTTGAGAATTTTTCACGAAAATTCAATTCGGATCAATGCTAGCTTGACTAGGGCGCACATGTGTTTCTGGATCCAAAAAGTATGACGCCTAGACAAAATTTAGGCAACTAGAACTCGATCAGATTGAGCTCTGAGTGACTCAAATCTCGGAATTGGATTTATACATAATTCTGAATTTCCATTTGAATTTTGGGTTTCAGGCTTTTTGGACCTTTCTGTACAATAGAAACACATGGGGCAGCTGAAATTTTTTTAAAGTTAAGAATTTATCAAAAATGTCTTTGTAAAAGATTTTGATTCTCTACAAATTCAAAATTCTCCAAAAAGTCGATAACATGCATTTTTTTAGACAAATCATTCACTGCGAATTTAAATTTTGAATAGCAAAATGGCTCGTGGACATCAAAAGATTCAATCACAACAAAAGAATGCAAAGAAGCAGGAGGTGGGATACAATTTTTTATTGCTTTTTTTAATAAAACTATTTTTAGCAATTGAAAAAAGGGCAAGGAAGTGATCAAAAGACGGCAGCACAGAAGGCTCTTGTGCACAAGTGCACCGTTTGCATGGTAAGCACAGCTTATGAATGAAGATTG
>OZJO01027700.1:0-16421 GCA_900406225.1 Acrobeloides nanus | reverse complement strand
AAGGGGGGGGGGGGGGTGCAAATTAGGGCTCTTTCTCCAAATTAAGGCCCTTTTTCCATTTTTTTCTAAAATGATCATTTTTAGGGGTAATTCTATGCAAGAAATCGATTGTGCGCACTGCCAAATTGTGAAAACGCTTCCTTGATCCTGATTCAGGGAAGGAATCGGTGTATTGAAGCGAAAACCAAACATTTTCGGATTTTGATGAGAAAACCGTCGATTCTTAAAGGGGGGGACCACTTTAGGGCCAGATCTCGAAAAAAATTTTTTTTCTCCAAATTGGCTGATTTTTGGTACTCGGGGGTTTTCGGGCACGAGAAATCGATTTCGCGCATCGAAAAATTCTGAAAAAATTTTTCGGGGGTCAAAAAATTGAAAAAAATGTGTCAAAATTAGGGGTTATAAGTTTTAACCCCAACAAAATCATTTTTAGGGGTAATTTTGTGCAAGGAATCGAATGGCGATATTATTTTTAAAAAATTCTCACTTCTAACCGCTGAAAAATTGATTTTTTCTCCCAATGCTAAAGAACCCCTTTTCGAAAATTTTTAAAATTGTGATTTTTTGAATCAAATCACAAAATAACTTCCTGTATATGGGTTTTTCTAGGCGGGGAATCGATTGCGAGCATTGTCGACTCATGAAAATGGGCCCCAAGAAAAACTTGAAAAATAGCTATTTTCCTGTACCCGGGAGGAATCCCCCGGGTAAAAATTGCTCTATCTCCCCTAAATCAGCGCGAAAACGGCTTTTTACTTTATATTTGGGGTTTTCCTGTACGGGGAAGCGATTCCCGATGGATTTGGGCGATAAAAAATTTTCCTTGATCCCCTAAACCCCAGAAAATACGAAAAATCCCTATTTTTTGCAAAAATAAACCAAGGGACGATAGAAGGACGATACTTTTTTCTACCATTTATGCACTATTTTTTAGAGCAACCTTTCCTTTATAAAATTTAGTGTGTGGAAGAATGTGGAATATAGAAATAAAAAAGTTATAGCATTTTTTCTAATATGCGTCAATTTGAGCGTTTTTCAAAAAATTCAATTTTTTCGAAAATCAAATTATCTCATCCAAAAAATTTTTTATATAAAGATTCAATACCAAATTCCGATAAATATGAGCCGATTCCATATTCCTATATCAAAAGTCCAAAAATGAGGTCCGGACGCTTTTTTTCTTAGAAATGCCGGACGCTTTCTCTATAGAGCGTGGCGGTACCTACTGTTAGGACTAATTTTATGCGATTAATCGATTGCGCACATTCCCGAAGCTTGAAAACGCTTTCCTGACCCTGATTCAGGGAAATAAGTGTGTATTGAAGCGAGAATATGAAAATTTTGAATTTTTTTCTGAAAATCATTGTTCCTGGGTTTATTTGATGCAGAATCAGAAAAACATGCGCCTGAGTCGAAAAAATGCTTCCTTGAATCAGGATAAGCATATGTAATAACGAGAAATTAACTCAAATTTTTCTTTGTTAATTTCGTATTATTACACATGCTTACCCTGATTCAGGGAAGCATCTATTCGACTCGGGAGCATGTCTTTCGGATTCTTAGCATAAGATAACCCCAGGGACGATGATTTTCAGAAGAAAAATTCAATATTTCATATTTTCGCTTCAATACGCACTCTTATTTCCCTAAATCAGGGTCGGGAATGCGCGCAATCGATTCACCGCATAAAATTAGTCATAATAGGGTCATTTTTCAATATTGTACGTATAGTACACGTACACGTTCATTTTTACGTGTACGTGTAATACATGTTCGTCAAAAATGAATGTGTACTACGCGCACACGTTCAATCATGTACGTGCAGCATGTGTTCATTTTATATGAACGTGTACATGTAATACACGTAAACTTACACGAAAACTGTACACGTTTATATCTTCGAACCCACTTCTTTAAAGTAATAATCTGTTACTTTAGCCACTCGGCCATGGAAAACCCACCAAACCACTCATGACATGGCACTCATTTTGAAGCGCCCGGTGAGCTGAGTAGTCTGATGAACTTTTTTTGATCCTTGCCATGGCCCTTTTCAGTTTTTTGTCATTAACTCGTTTATTAAATTAATCCAAATATTTTATATAAGGAAGTCACAAGTTCTGATCTTTTGTACAAGAGCTCCGAAATATAGAATGGAATAAAAAAATTTTTGTCTTAAAAATAAAGGCTTCTAACAGCTAGATCAGAACATTTGAACACTAGATCAGGACGTGCACCTATAATTTTTAACTCCTCAATATATTATTAGTTTACTAAAACGACGAAGGCAAGTTCCACTACAACTAATAAAGAAGCAACCACTAAGACAGAGACCAAAACGACCACTAAAGCAACAACAACGGCGGATACAACGGCGGCGAGTACAACGACGGCGGGTGCAACGACGACGGGAGGGATTGTGGCGGCTACTTCCTCAACACAAGCAACTGCAACTTCTACATCTACTTCAACAACCACTACCGGTAAGATGTTTTGGATTCAGGGATATGTGAGACGAGAAAAATGTGAAAAAAATCGAAATTCCGATCGGAGATTAGAGGGGAAGAGTAGCATGAAAGGCGAGGTGATCCGAGAGCAGCATCCAGTTAGACTCCCAAGCTGATCGTGAACTCGGTCAGGGAAGAGAAGCTCTTGGAACGATCAGCTTGGGAGTCTAACTGGATGCTGCTCTAGGATCACCTCGCCTTTTATGCTACCCTTCCCCTCTAATCTCCGATCGGAATTTCGATTTTTTTTGTCTTAATAGCTAAAACTGAAGGAGATCAAAAATTGAAAATTCTTTAGATTAGCGAGATTTGCCATAATTTATATATATTCGGAAAATTCATGAAAAATGGAGCATTTTTTGTTTTTACAGTAAATTCGGAATCGTTGTAGTTTTTGAGATAATCGCATTTGAAGTTGGCGGTTTTAGCAGCACCAGTGACGACCAAGGCCTGTCCATGTTCACAACTTACATTATTCGCAGCTGGCAGCATAGCAGTAGCCGCAACGACGCCAACTGCAACTTATTCGACTGATTGTTTAACCGTTACTATTACATGCCCTCTAATTCCAACTCCAGGAGCAGGAATTGATATGAAAGTAAATTTTAATACCTAGGTCAAAGTGACACATATTTTAAGGCAAATTGTGCTACTACTGTAGATGAGGTCACATTCGACCAGAATAATCCTGTCACATCAACATTCCAGTGTACAAATGGAATGTATCAACTTGTTTCAACTAATCCAAATGTCGGTACTGCTGCAGGACTAGTTGCTACGAGTATTTGTTGTTCGGCATAAATATTTTCTTGTAACTTTTTAAATTTTTTTGTGGACTTTTTGTAAATTTTGTAATGTTGTAATTTTCTTATAAAATTTAAACAAGCATTATATCAAACAATATATATGGGTCAGGGTTGTCGCGGCTCATAAAAATTATCGAGTTTTCGAGTTCGAGTTTAGTGTTTATCGAGTTTTATCGAGTTCGAGTTTAGTATGTTTATTTTTTACATTAAAAATTAATGATTTGTAATGTAATTTCCTAATGAACCCTTATGTTTTTAGCCAAAATTTGTGAATAATTTATAATAAGAATTGCCAAATCAAAAAAATTGATCAAAATCTTTCAAAATTTTTCGATGCGCGCAATCGATTTCTCGCATAAAATTACCCCTAAAGGGTCACTTGTTAAAAAATTTTCTNAACTTTTGAACAGACCTCGAAAATTTATTTTTAAAAGAAAGAGGAATTTTTGCTGATCATTTTTTGTTTTTACGGTACCCCTTGATAGTTTAACCCTTTCGAGATATTTGCGTTTGAAATTTCCTTCAAAAGTTTCAAACGTAAATTTGTATTGAAACGAAAGGGATTGACCCCAGCGGGAATTAGAAAATTCAAAATTTCATTTCAAAAAATTGCGAATTTGTTATCAAAATTTTATTGCAAATCGATTGTACTCACGAAGAGCTATCCAACGAGTAGTCGATGTCCATATTTCGCATTTTGGAAAGCGTCTAAAAAAATAGTGTTTTTGGAGAGTTTTCGACGATTTTTGGCAGAATATTTTTTACACGCTTCCCAAAATGCGAAATATGGACATCGACCACTCGTTGGATAGCTCTTCGTGAGTGCAATCGATTTACAATAAAATTTTGATAACAAATTCGCAATTTTTTCAAATGAAATTTTGAATTTTCTAATTCCCGCTGGGGTCAATTCCTTTCGTTTCAATACAAATTTACATTTGAAACTTTTGAAGGAAATTTTAAACGCAAATATCTCGAAAGGGTTAAACTTTCAAGGGGTACCGTAAAAACAAAAAATGATCAGCAAAAATTCCTCTTTCTTTTAAAAATAAATTTTCGAGATCCGTTCAAAAGTTCAGTGGTCCTTTAAATGTTCACAGTTTACAGTTCACTTATATTCTGTTCACATGTTTAAATTTTGCGAAACGACATTTCACCTAACATAATTATTATAGTTTGAACTAAGATAGAACCGTAGTGTCAAAGTCGAAGACCTGCGATATAAGGTTTGTTCTGAAAATATTTATTCATTCATTATTAACATGTTATTGCTACTAATTCTAATTGTTCTCCTCGCCATTCTCTTTTATAATTTTTATTGGAAGCGTCGAAAGCTCCCACCTGGACCAGTACCACTACCCATTTTTGGCAATACTTTAGAAGTTTTGTTTAACCAACCCGGTTATGATGCGTATAAAAAGTGGCACAAGAAATTTGGCCCAATTCATACTATTTGGTTGGGCGAAATGGCTGTCGTAGCCATCACCGATTTTGATTTGATCATGGAAACGATTCAAAAAGATGGAGAAACTTATGCGGGCAGGCCTAATCCGGTTGCATTGAAAAACTTGACTAGAGGCAAGAATTTCTTAACTTTGCAGCAGCATCTCCGAAAAAAATTTTTTTGGATTTTTTTGCAAAATTGACTTTTCTAGGGGTAATTTTATGCGAAAAATCGTTTGCGCGCATTCCCGAAGCTTGAAAATACTTCCCTGGTTCAGGGAAATAAGAGTATGTATTGAAGCGAAAATATGAAAATTTTGGATTTTTCTTCACATACACACTCTTATTTTCCCTGAATCAGGGTCAGGAAAGCATTTTCAAGCTTCGGGAATGCACGCAATCAAAATATCGCATAAAATTACCTCTAGAAAAGTCATTTTTGCAAAAATTCCAAAAAAATTTTTTCGGAGATGCTGCAAATTTACCCCCTTTAAAGGACCAGTCCACTTTTGGGAAGTTGCTGCCATTTGATAGAACACACAATTTCGAGCATTTTTTGCTTTTACGGCACTACTTGAAAATCTAACCGTAAAAAGTTATGAGCGAAACAAAAAAATTTCAAACGAGTTTGAACATTGAAACGAGGGGCTTGTAGATCAATCAGATTGTTTATTAAAACGATGTAATAAATCATTATAAAATTCAAAATCCTTGAACAT
Source organism: Acrobeloides nanus (assembly GCA_900406225.1). Taxonomy (NCBI): domain Eukaryota; kingdom Metazoa; phylum Nematoda; class Chromadorea; order Rhabditida; family Cephalobidae; genus Acrobeloides; species Acrobeloides nanus. The sequence goes on along the minus strand of OZJO01027700.1, from coordinate 10,949 downwards.
TTAGAAAAAAATACTGCTTGGCTCATAACTCAGCGAGACGAATAAAATGGCACTAAAATTATGGAATTTGAAAAATGTTTTGGGTTATTGAAACGAAATCCCTGATTCATGGTTTTCGTTTCAATAACCCAAAACATTGTTCAAATTCGATAATTTTGGTGTCATTTTATTAGTTTCGCCGAGTTATGAACAATGCTGTATTTATTTTTCCCAAATGTTTAAGGATTTTGAATTTTATAATTTTTTATTAAATCGTTTCAGTAAACAATCTGATTGATTCACAAGCTCTTCTTTTCAATGTTCAAAATCGTTTGAAAATTTTTTCGCTCATAAATTTTACGGTTAGATTTTCAAGTAGTACCGTATAAGCAAAAAATGCTCCAAATTTTGTGCTCTATAAGATGGCATAAACTCCCCAAAAGTGGACTGGTCCTTAAAGTTTTTGTTTGTTTTATAATTTCATATGAAAATTTAGGCGGTGATTATGGCTTGTTGCATACTCAAGGCGAGTTTTGGAGAGATCAACGGAGATTTACTTTACATGTGCTCCGGAATTTTGGACTGGGAAAGAATTTGATGCAAGAACGAGTAAAAATTGGCATAAAATTTTTGCTGAAAACCTTTTTTCCTTTTAGGTTCTAGCTGAGGTATCAGCTTTGATTGAACAACTTCATATTGATCTAAAGAAAGGTGCTAAAGAAATCGATTTAGCCACTTATATTGATATCGGTATTGGCTCAATTATTAACAACCTCTTATTTGGATATCGATTCGAAGGGGTAATAACAGGAATGCCAAGAACATTTGTTTCAAAATCAGCCAATCTGACTTTAAAAATCAGAATTGAGGAGCAAAAATCAGCAAAATGCTGCTAATTTTTCATGATATTTCTTATAAATTTGACAAAATTTCGCATCTCAAAAATCAGATTCGACACTGAAAAATTAGCATTTTGCCAGATTTGACATCTCAAAATCAGCACTATTCTGAAAACATCAGCAGACTTGTATAAGATAAAGGTAGTTCATGCAAGCTCCTATTTTTCGCATTTCGTATAGTTGAGCTTATTTTTGTGTCTTGTAAGGAAAAGAGTCTGTTTATGTTTTTCTTGAGTGATCGGATGATTCGATCGTTCGAGGGAAAAAGCGAAGTTTGGCTCATTCTCCTTGCCTCAAATCAAAAACACCCTGCTCCATTTTTGGATCCAATGACGCGGGACGAGCAAAGTCTGTCTTGATAAACAGGTCCATGAAAACAGCCAAAAAGTTTCGAAGCCACAAAAACGAGGGAGCAAACTCGAAATAGACAAAAGGGGCGGTATGCCGCATCACCTCAAGAAGAGAAAAGATCCCACAGGTTGAGATAGCTAAAAAGAAGCTCGAGACAAGCGTGCCGCAACCTGCGTTCAGGTTGCGACACGGTTGCTATAAAGGTTTGGGATAGCTCAGCTTTCAGGAATTTGGAGTTGGTTCGCCACCGAAGTAGCTGGTAGCCCGATGGAGCAGTCTGCAGCCTCACCTTGGTCATTGAGCCGGTGTGATTTGTTTTTAACTTAGGATTTTGTTATTTTTGAGGTTGTCACAACCTCACAGGGTGCTGTCATGTTCTTAATTTTTAGGCTGTCATAATTCATGAGGTTGCCGAAAGCCCTTATTTTTCAAATGTTATAATTTTTGAAGTAGCTGTAATTTGCGAGGTTGCTAAATGTTCTTATTTCCAAGTGTTTTTATAGTCTTAAATTAAGTCGATAATAAAAGGTTAATGATGATGTCTACCCACAGTGTAGTTTCTTTGAGGCCTCCAAGACTAGTTTATTAAAGCCGCTTCCACTTGCGCATTTCATTTGGGTTGTTTACCCCTTAGGCTAGGTTCCCCACCTGGTTTACCCTCTCCGATTTAGGATAATCCCACCTCAGAGGAGGTGGAGTAATCTTAAATTCGACTCTTAGCACCCCTGGGTAATAATATTTTGGAAAAAAAGATTTTATTTTTAGAAAACCAAACACGAGTTTTATGAGCTCAAAGATCGAGTGAATGGCTTCATCAAAAGCAATTCACATCCATTGGTTTTAATTATGCAGAAATATATTGAAATGGCCAAATATTTTCCACTATTTAGCAAGCATTATTACAGCTTAAAAAGTTGTCGCGATAAACTTTTCGAATTCTTTCAACAACAAATTGATAAGAAGAAAGTGGACTTCGACTCCGAGCCCACGGATTATGTGGAAGCGTTTTTGAAAGAAAAGGCTAAAAAAGAAGCTGAAGGAGAGGGAGAATCTTATTCGTGAGTTTAATAAATTAGGTCAACAAATCTAGAGCTTCTACGACACGATCTAGACCGAATTGAAAAATTCGAAAAAAATTGAAAAAATTAGAAAAAATTGAAAAAAATTAAAATAATTCGAAAAAATTGAAAAAATTAGAAAAAATCAAAAAAAGGGGAAAACGTGGACACCCTTCTCCCATAGACCATACATTAGTTGGCATGGACTAGAATGAAACGAAAGGTTTGAAACGATACGAATGGAACGATCGAATGAAACGACATAATGGAAAAACCAATAAAAAATTTTTCCTATGGGGAAAATTTTCAAAAAAATTTAAAAAAATTAAAATGTTCCCATAGGAAAATTTTTTTATTGGTTTCTTCCATTATGTCGTCTCATTCGTTTCGTTTCATCCTCTTCGTGTCATTCGAGTCTATGCCCATTAGTTGGGGGACCCCCTATGTCTACGCCACATTATTTTCCGATGTAGACTTAACCCTGCGGAGTCACTATACACATAGGGTTTATATATAGGAACCCCCAGCCAAAATTTTTTGTATATATGAGCCTCCAGAATTATTTTTAAAATTCAACTCACCTCATAAGCTCTCTCGTGGTATATGCTATTAGTACATAGCTGCGTTTCACTGGTTTAGCATTCCTTGTCAGTTTAGGATGTATGTGGGGGAGAGGAGGAGGGTCATCGTGTGCAATTGAAAGAGCGCATCGAAAAAGGACACTATAACTTTCGCCACGCTTCATGTTCGCCGCGACAACTTTCGTCACGTTGCCAAAAAACTATAACGTTCATCACATTAACTTTCGACACGTTCGTGCCAATATACATATTTATTGCAATTCAGGCAGCTCAAAAATTGTGCAATGGAATTTCACTTTCTGCGACAGAATAATTGAGTTGCCTGATTTGCAATCAATATGTTTATTGACACGAAAGTGGCGAAAGTTATAGTGCCGAATTTTCCGCACATTTTTGAATTTTTCTCTCACATTTTTAAAAGACTTTTTGCCAATCGTTTCAATAAACCAGAGACCGAAAATAGGCCCCATCGTTTTCGGACTTTTTTTTTATCTTGAAGCGTGCTATAAAAAATTTTTTGTTAACAACCTAGGGGGCTTGAATGTGGGAACTATAGATCAAATGTCCCTCTATATTTATCAAACAATTTGGAGTCTTGAACTTTTTCTTACTTGACGATATGAAGTCAGGCCCTCTCGAGTTTGTCAAAAACCCGTGGGGCCGAGGGGGTCTGCTATCTATCTGTAAGAGGGAAAAAGTTTGAGATCCAGGTTTTTTTAATAAATATAGAGGAATGTTTAATCTATTATTCCCACATTCAGGCCCCCTTGGTTGTTTCAGAAAATCTTTCTAAAAAATTATAGGGGGCCCAAAGGTGTTAGTTGGGATCTCAGACTGCACATGGGCTCCCTCGAATTTTTTAGAAAAATTTTCTGAAACAACCAAGGGGGCCTGAATGTGGGAATAATAGATTGAACATTCCTCTATATTTATAAAAAAAACTTGAGTTTCAAACTTTTTCCCTCTTACAGATAGATAGCAGGCCCCCTCGACCCCACGAGTTTCTGACAAACTCGAGGGGGCCTGACTTCATATCGTCAAGTAAGAAAAAGTTCAAGACTCAAAATTGTTTGATAAATATAGAGGGACACTTGATCTATAGTTCCCACATTCGGGCCCCCTAGTTGTTAACAAAAAAATTTTATAGCACGCTTCAAAATAAAAAAGTCCGAAAACGAGGGGGCCCATTTTTGGTCTCTACAATAAACACGATTTTATTGAAATTCAGGCAACTTTAATTAATGCAAAAAAAGTGCGGAAGATCCTTGTGTGGAAAATCCGTGCGGGTGTGTAAATGTGCAGAAAATCCTGTGTGGTGGATCTATGAGGAAAATTCATATGCGAAAGATCCGTGCGGAATTTTTTTGTGCGGTGCATTCGTTCCTACTGCCAAATTCTATTTTGCCAAAAATTTCATCCCCTCACTAACTTATACCAATAAAACAAAAACATGTACTCTCAAGCATTTTGAAATCGAAAATTTATTTTAGGATGCCTCAATTATTAGGTATGCTTTCAGATTTATGGATTGCCGGTCAGGTAAATGAACATTTCATTTTCTTTCATGCTAACCGTCCGTGTTGTTAATTTAGGAAACTGCTTCGAACACGCTGGCTTGGGGTCTCGTGTATCTAATGTTGGATGAGAGAATCCAGGAAAAATTACAAAACGAGTTAGATAGGGTAATCGGCAGTGATCGCATGATTACAATGGATGACAAACCGAATTTGCATTATACCTCGGCGGTGGTTAACGAAATTCAACGAGCTGCTAATGTAGTGCCGTTAAACGCCCGACATACCACAACGAGAGATGTGACTATTCATGGGTATCACCTTCCAAAAGGAACTGTCATACTTCCTCAACTTTCAACTGTTTTATATGACGAAAAGGTAGAATTTTTGATGATGGAAAAAAACGTTAACGATATTTTCATATACAGGATAAGCCAAAAAAACCGTGCTTTTGCGTTTTTTGGTGGAAAATTTTCAAAAAAATTTTTTTTCAAAAATCACCTATAAGGGGTATTTTCATGCGATTTTTGAAAATTTTAAAAACGCAAAAAGTACTGTTTTTTGGCTCACCTTGTAAAGATTTTGAAAAAGAAATTACAGGATGTATAAAAAAAGGAATTTGGACGATTATTTCATGTTTTTTCGACCCGAAATTTTTTTCAAAAATGACCCTATTAGGGGTAATTTTATGCGAGGAATCGATTGTGCGCATTCCCGAAGCTTGAAAATGCTTCCCTGACCCAAATTAGTACATGTTCGATTTGCGTCTCAATACACACTCTTATTTTCCCTAAATCAGGGTCAATGAAGCATTTTCAAGATTCGGGAATGCAAACGATTCCCCACATAAAATTATGCCAGAAATATAATTTTGAGGGAGAAATTTCAAAAATCTTCGATTTTCGCTTCAATAAGCACATCTATTTCTCTGAATCAAAGAAGCGTTTTCAAGCTTTGGGGATGCGCGTAATCGATTCCTCGCATAAAATTAGCCCTAATAGGGTTATTTTTGAAAAAGAATTCGGGTCGAAAAACATGAAAAAATCGCCCAAATTCTAGTTTTTTTATAGTTGTTTATATGCACCTTGTAAATGTGGAATTTTTAGATTTTCCCTGACTACCAAACGTTTGACCCCGACCGTTTCTTGGACAAAAATGGAAAGTGGAAAAGAGTCGATGAACTCATTCCATTCAGCGTGGGAAAACGTCAGTGTCCAGGAGAAGGCCTTGCTCGAATGGAACTCTTCTTATTCATAGCTAATCTTTTCAACCAATTTAGAGTAGGTTTTCGAGACATAGACTCGAATGAAACGAAATGAAAGGTTTGAAACGATACGAATGAAACGATCGAATGAAACGATACGAATGGAACGATCGAATGAAACGATATGAATGAAACGATACAAATGAAACGATACAAATGAAACGATCGAACGAAACGATACGAATGAAATGATCGAATGAAACGATCAAACGAAACGAATGAAACGATCGAATGAAACGATATGAATGAAACGATACAAATGAAACGATCGAATGAAACGATACGAATGAAACAATACAAATGAAACGATCGAACGAAACGATACGAATGAAATGATCGAATGAAACGATCGAATGAAGCGATACGAATGGAACGATCGAATGAAACGATATGAATGAAACGATACAAACGAAACGATACAAATGAAACGATCGAACAAAACGATACGAATGAAATGATCGAATGAAACGATCGAATGAAACGATACGAACGAAACGATACGAATGTCGTTTCATTCGTATCGTTTCGTTCGACATGGAAAAAACCAATAAAAATTTTTTCCTATGGGAACATTTTGGAAAAATTTTTTAAAAAATTTAAAAAAATAAAAATGTTCCCATAGGAAAAAATTTTTATTGGTTTTTTCCATTATGTCGTTTCATTCGTATCGTTTCATCCTTTCGTTTCATTCAAGTCTATGCCGTTTTCAATCGGTTTTATGGAAAATTGAGAAAAATTTTAGATCAAACAAGTGAGCGGAGAACCTTTGGCAGATCCAAATGTACGCAAAATTTGTGGCATTGTAAAACCTGAAGCGTTTGTTTGCAATCTCGTCAAGAGACATTAAATTTTTTGCCGAAAATTAAAAAATCTTAAGTTTTCATGATTTTCATGGGGAATTTTTTTACTAGATTATATCTTTATAAAAATTTCTTTATCCTATAACAAAAATAAAAATTGTCAATAAAAAATAATTACTAAAATTGCTAAAAATATCGTAAAATCAAGGTGATTTTTTGAGATGGCAAGATTTTGCGGTGACGTCGTAGTCGCTGAACTGCCTAGAGCTGTCGTTGTGGTCATCGAAGAATGAAGGATATTTGTGACCCAACAAGGGAGTTGTTATATATAGTATGTAAGAGCAAGGTCTAGCAACTTGTTTATTGAGTCACATAATTAAATTTACCCCCCCCCCTGATTTTCAGGCAGAAAATTTTCGATTTTCGCTTCAATACACACATTCTGATTCCCTGATTCAGGGTCAGGGAATCGTTGGGGAAGCGTCGTCAGAAAAGCGTGAACACTTTTTGAGGTTTTCACCACTTTTTTCGCACGTTGGTCTGCTGTGTAGGGGGTCTTTGGATGAATATAATTGTTTAATTTTGTGTTATTTGCAACAAAAAAATCAATTTATTTTTTGCACTCTTCGATAAATAATCGGAATCAACAATCCCAAGAACATCAAAATAAGTGGAAATCTTCAGCAAAATGATGTATAGCTGTGTTGATCTGTTTTCTTTTGCGGCAATTTATATATGCATAGATCAGCTGCCTTTCAACTAATAGGCTTGATTTTCTCTCAAGGATTTGTTTGGAAAATAAACATAAAATGAAAGTCAATTATTTATATTTCCTAATAATTTTGGGAGTGTTTTTCGTTAAGGGTAATGCTTACAGTAAGTTTTTAGTTATTAGGAGAAAAATCCCTCCCCCGATATCTGAGCAAGAGGGTGAATCGGTCAAAATTTCCGGGGAAGAGGGGGGATCAGGCTCAAAATTCCGGAGGGAGGAAGATCAGGCTCAATTTTCGGGGGGGGGGGGGGGGGAGATCAGGCTCAAAATTCCGAGAGAGATCAAAAAGTAAAAAATAGCGTTTTTGGGCTAAATTTGCCTAAAAGTAGCATTTTTTGGCAAAAATTGAAGTCATATAGATATAGTCTTTTCTGCTACACCTAGAATATGCCGAAAATAGTACTGTGTAGTATGACCGGGCTCTGTGTCTAACTAGTTAGTTCGTCAATACTAAATGACTAGAACATTTATGCTTAGGCCATAATCACTAAGTGATTTAGCCTAGCGCTCAGAAGGTTTTGGCCAAAAGCAGAGGTTAAACCATCAAATCAAACACTAAAAAAATTTGTAAAAAAAACAAATCATCCGATCATTCTGACTTAGAGGCGTTCAGTCATAATCCCTCAGATGGTAGCTTCGCATCATTGATCTATCGACCAAAAAATTGCATTTTTAAGAAAAAAAAGAATTTTCGGGGGTGGGTGCGATCGCACCTCTTGCCCAGGTATGGTCATACATCAACCCTTATTTTAACTTTTTTTAAAGTCATTTGTTATGGCTGTGACGACACGAATCCAGTTTCTAATGGAGGTAATTGCCGCGGGACAACCCAAAATGATTGGCTCAAAATGATGTGTCCGTTTTCGTGCGGGAAAATTGCAGAGCCAGGTAAATTGGGCCACACATCCTCATGAATAACTTTTTAGATGGTATGGTAACTCGCGGCTGTACTGATAGAACATTGCCGGATGAGGTCAGTTTGGATGAATTATAACAAGTCTAGATAAAAAAGTTTTGGCACTTATGCACTATCCCCCCCAAACTGAAAAAAAGGCTTAGGCTTTGGTTTATGATTAGGCTTAAGCCTTAGGCCTAGGCTTAGGCTTATCTTAGGCCTAGGCTTAGGCCTTAGGATCGCCAGAAGCAACGGCACAAGCTATCATACGAGTGTAAAATACACTCGTACGACGGACGAAATGGCCACAAGCTATTGTACGAATTTCGTCGTACTGCGTCGTACGACAGCTTGTGGCGATTTCGTCGTACTTTTACGTTAATTTTACGATCGTACGATGACTTCGTACGATAGCTTGTGGGGCCGTCGTACTTTCGTACGATAGCTTGTGCCGTGCTTGTGGTGACCCTAAGGCTTAGGCTAAGCTTAAACCTAGGCCTAAAACTAAGACCTAAGCCTAATCATAAATAAAAACCTAAGCCTTTTTTCAACTTGGGAGGGGGAATTCTGCATAAGTACTAAAGTTTTTAGTGCATCGACGTTCAAAGCGCTCAAAAATGTTCTTGCTCAACGTCATTGTGTAATATGTGACTGAATATTTTGAACAAAGTTTATTCATTTTTCTTTTTATGCTAATATTAAATAAAAATATAAAAATTATAACTACCGCACACATATCTGGGCAGGGAGTGCGATTGCACCCACTCTCCTTCTCCCACACCCTTCCCCGAAAAAATGGGCTTGACCCCCCCCCCGAAAAATCGGTCCGAATGGCCAATTTTTTGCTCAAAATGGTTATTTTTTTTTTGGTTATTTTTTGGCTCAAAAAATTATTTTAGATCATTTTTACTAGCAAATTTTAAGCCAATTTTTGCCATAAAAACGCTATTTTTAGGCCAGGAGGAGGGAGAGGTCCCAGGAAGAATGTCACAAAAATATAACGAAGAAGATTCTCCGCCTGTTCATCTATATATTATTATTCGATTGCATTACAAAGTTTTTCATAACTGGCTTGCCATCCACATTATTCCACCTAGTCCAAAATGGTGAGCGATCAGCTGCTTCGAACACATTAGTATTATGCTCATTCACACTTTTATTTGGCATAATACCTAGTCTAAACTTATGAGCTTGCTTTATCAAAAATTTGAATATTTACTTAATACATTGCTTTGATATATTCCATTCCACGGCATTGCCTAGTCCTTTGCCTCGATGTTCTGGTAGAACAAAATGCGAGCGCAAGTATCCACTTGGATCTACCATCTCTACAGCGACAACTTGATCGTCTTTTTTAATTAGAGAATAGGGCATTTGTGAAAGCATGGCTCTAAAATTAAAATTATATAGGAGGCAGTCAGGCTAGGCAGGACAGTTAGGCTCGACAGTCAGACTAGGCAGTCAGGCTAGACAAGGCAGTACAGGGATAGGAAGAAACAGGGACATGGATATGAACATGGACATAGACAGGATCAGGGCAGGCAACCGGTCTCCACTTACCTATCTTGTTCCAAATTATGTGCACCACTAAATGGCCGACTAAATGTTATCGATTCTAAATCTTTCATTTCAAATTGAGCAAAAATATAGCCTTCGGGGAGCTGGATTTCATGTTCCAACAACTTTTGTTGCTGCTCAGTAGTCATATAATAAAAATATCCTGTATACACATCCATTTTTACATTCGGATATTTTGTCGTTAGCCATTTTTCGTACTAAAAATTTCATTTTTAGCCTCTAAAATCATCGATTTTTGGTAAATTTTTCTAAAATCTTTACCAATTGATAAATATTTTCAGGGCCTTCAAAAATAGGTCCATCTATCTCTTTAAAATATCCATCGAATCTTTTATCTAATTCATCAAACATTTCGAATACTTCTTTTAAATCAAAATTTGTATAAGGATCGCAGCAAAAAATCATATGGTCTCTAAACAAATGAATTTATAAAACCATTTACAAGAAGACCAATCCCCCAAATAAAAAATGGAGGATGGTAAAAAAATATAAAAACCCCCACTTTTCACAATAGAAGAATTTTTGGGGATTTGTCATATTTCTGGGAGGAGGAGTTGTCCAAGGATGGGTAAGCACAAAAAGTTTTTTGTGCTTACCCATCCCTGGACTTTTTTAGAAAGTTGGTCCACAGCCACACCTACAGTTTATACACCAAATTTTTCTTGATTATAAGCCATAATTTGTCACAACAACTATCGGAATAGAAGAGAACATGGTTCTTTGATTCTGGAAATCGGCCCAAAATTTCGCTTTCTATAGAATAATGTGCTAGCATAAAAGTTGGAAATTCTCGAGTTAATTCCAATGCTTCGTGTAATGTTTCATTGGAATCGTAGGGAATGAGCATTGTTAATTAATTCAAGAACAACTAACAGAAGAAATTGATTTCTTGTCAAATTTTATATTGTCTGAATTGTGCAATATTATGAAAGTGATCATAAATATACATATACATAGTTTTCACGCGGTTTGTAAATTTATTTAAAAGTACCGAGAAGCGAGCGCCCAGATGCTCCAAGGAGAAAGAGCGGTACTAGAGCTTTTGGCAACGTCACTTTTTTAAACCGACGAGCTTTTGGCAGCGCAAAAAATTAGGATCAGGGACGTATCGAGTTTGGCTACGTATCTAAAAACACACACATTCAATTCATAAAATTAATAGCTCATTTGGAAGCCTGGGAATTGTAGATTTAAATGAACTTTAGTTGACTTAATTCCGATTTAAAATTGTAAAGTTATAGCCTCAAACTCGATCGGG
>OZJO01027696.1:0-16971 GCA_900406225.1 Acrobeloides nanus | reverse complement strand
AGACGTATAGGAAAGTGGTGGTGAAGTTTTTGAAGAATCTAGTAACTATGGTTGTATATTCAAAGAAAAAGATTAGTGTAACTAAAGTTATTCCAATACGTAAAATTTCTTAAGATGCAATGTCTGGAAAATTCGCGTATGGACGTATGTGAAAAAAGGGTTGGAATTTCACCCCCTACCCGCGCAAATTTCACGCTGAAAGCGCGAAAAACATAAGGGAGGAAATTTTAGAAAATTTTCGACCCCCTCTTTTCAACTATGCACAGGGGGTAGGACTTATAGATGAAAAAAGGATTGGATATTTTTCGAAAATTTGCATGGATAAATCCAATTATTGTATTTTTAAACATAAATTTTTTTGTGATTCATTGAAGTCGATGTTACAGATGATGACGTTGCAAACGTTCTGTTCCCCATAGTCAAAAACCCCCAAATAGCAAAAATTAGCCGATTTGAAGCTATTTTTTAAATTCGCAAAGTTTCAAATTTTAGGGGGTAACCTCTAATTTTTGGCGGTGCGATACTTCGGGCGGGACATTTGCGGGCGAGACATTTGCGGGCGGGACATTTGCGGGCGGGACATTTGCGGACAGGACATTTGAAACGTTTGAAAAATTCAAATTTTTGAAAAAATTGAATTTTTCAATCGTTTTGTCCGCAAATGTCCGTCCGCAAGTATCCCACCGCCTAATTTTTAATTTTTACAAAAAAATTTTATTAAAAAATAATATCACCATCGTGTTCTCCAAAAACAGCGCTAGAATCGTTAAAATAGTCGAGATAAAGCGTCCCTTTGAAAAAAGCCTTAAAAATTGAAATTTTAATATTTTTTGTTTCCTGCACACCTACTCCTTACTAACTTTAAAAAAAGACAGCATGTCAATCCTAGTTACCGTTCCTGAGATCTCATAGTTCCGTACGGACGTACGTATGGACAGACACAGAAATCGATTTTTATTATATATGCCATATTTTTTCCAGAGGATTTTTCCTATGTAGCTTAATTGTTAAAAACAGAAAATTTTGTTTGTATCTATCTACATGGAGAAAAATAGGCAAAGAAAAGTCGAAAAATTTGTCAAACAATGACGTTTTGATCAAAGGTAAAAAATTGAAATTTTTACTAAAATTGCAATTTTTATTGAAAAAACTGTGCTTGGAAAAATCGTTGTGGAAAAATCAGATATCAAAAAATATGTACAAATCACAATAAATACAAAAATGTTACAATGCCACTAAAGAACTAGCTGAATCAGATTTGCCTATTGTTATTATTGTACTTCTGCCTATATGTGGAGATTCTGACCCAGATTTAAGCAAAGACCTATTTGAACTAGTTATGCTTCTATAACTAGGCGTGGTAGACCGATATGGTTGATATTTATCTTTCACATTTATATCTTTTTCTTGCCTCTGTGGACCCATACATTGATACCCGTATGCATATAAGACAACTACCCATAAGGTTATTAGGCACAAAGAAGCTATAGCAAAAACTGCTATGACATCAAGAAGAAAGGATTCTAAAATTGATAAAAGTTAAAAGTTTGAATGAGTACAAACCTTGTTTTTCAGCTTGGATGGTTTTATTTTCATCAGGGCCTTTTTCAAAGTCCAAAATTTTGCCCCAAAATTCTCTTTCTAATTCACTATGTTTATATTCAAATGATTTGTTTGCATCTGTGGTGTCTTCTTCTTCCTCTATTTCATGTTCATAGTGAACTAAAAAATTAAAAATATTAAAAATCCATTTAGTCGATCCAAAGGATCATCGCTTTTCAGTTTTGCATTAGATCAGTGTGGAAAATGGCTCATAGGGTGGCCTTTCTCGCAAAAAATCAATTACGGTCATTATCAAACCTTTAAAATGCTTCGATGTTCCTGAAAAATGCTTCCCTGGTCCCTTTAAAGTTATTCAAGATCCTTTAAGGAGGGGAGTGATGCTTTGAGAAGAAAATAAATTAAAATTCGAATTTTTGCCGTACAACCGGCTGTCTAAGGATTTCTATGCGGGAAACCGTTTGAGAGCATTGCCGATGCATGAAAATGTTTGCATGGCCCTGATTCAGAGAAATGAATTTTTTTGCTTTTTTATGGGCACATTCATTGTAGATTTACAGGGCGAGTAACAACGAATGTGCGCAGCCGGCAAATTTTCAAAACGAGGCACTTTTTGTAATTTTTTAAATTGGGACCCGAATTTTTTCTTATAAATGATCCCTCTAGTCGTAATTTTATGCGCGGAATCGATTGCGCGCATTCCCGGAGTCAAAAACACTTCCCTGACCCTGATTCAGGGAAATGCGAAAAATGACCATTTTCTCTTCGGAACTCAATTTCTCCTTGAATCAGGGAAGCATTTTCAAAGTTCGGAAATGATCACAATCGATTCCCCGCATAAAATTACTCATAGAGGAGTCATTTTTAGAAAAACAATTCGGGTCTCAATTCATGAAAAAATCACAAAAGTGTCTTTTTAAAGACCCTGTAATTCCTTTGTTCAAAGCATATAAATCAGGGGGATGGCGTCCATATAAGGGGTGGACGCCATCTTCCTGATACAGCCGCATGGGGCCCGAAAATGAAAACATATCGCAAGCCTCAAGCGACGCGAAGTGCTGTTTTTGGCATGCGGTACGCCTTTATTGGTGAGAATTTTTGAATGATAAAACAAAAGGCATGCGGTACGTTATAAGTGTCCCCAATTATTATTTTTCACCAAAAATGGCCAAAAATTTAAATTTTTCACCATAAATCATTCTTTTTTCACCAAAAAATTTCATTTTCTGTGCATTCTCAGCTTAAAAACAAGCTTTTCTGTAAAAATTTTTCGTCTGTGGCGCTAGTTTTTTATATTTAACTCAAGGATTTTACCAAGATTATCCTAAATTTCCCAATTTTCAACAAAAAAGTTCCAAATTTGATCTTTTTTCACTAAAAATTTTAATTTTCTAAGCGTTGTTAGCTTAAAAACAAGCATTTTTCAAAAAAATTTTCGCCAGAAGCGTTAGTTTTTGCTTTTTTCTCATTTTTTATTGAAAAAATCAAGGATTTTTTCAACAAAAATTTTTTCGCGACTATAGGCGCGAAAACATAGGAGTATCCAAGATGATTTTTGTAAATTTTTGAAAAACTCGAAAAAAATCACATTGGTCCCCCCTACGATTTTGCCCAAAATTTTGGAAAATTTTTGAGAAAAAATATAAGGGAGGTGGACCAAGGTAAACTTTGAATAGTTTTTCCACGGCTAAAAAAAGTCGTTAAACGTATCGCATCCACTTTGAACCGTCCCCCCCTTATACACCTATGATTCAAAATTTAAAAAATCTCTTTAGATTCGAGTTCCTCATGTGGAAAAACCCTTGAATACAAAAATTCAGAAGATTTGGAACAAATTTTGTCATTTTTTACTCCTTGTTTTAATAAAATAAAAATTACTTGGCTTGCAAATCCCATCAGACATCAATGATAACATTAGAAAAAGAAATAAAAATTTCATAGCTATACAATTAAAAGTAAAATATTTTTCTTGAATATTACAGTCACTGTTTTGTTTTTCCAATTATCGACTTCCAATAATAACATGTATAGGTATTTCGAAAATCTTTTAGATCAGTGATCCCATGTGAACTTCATTGGGTATATTCGCCGACTTTTGGTTTCCATGGTGTCATTTTTAAAACTAACAATCACGCGAATCCAGCGAGACGCCTCCAAACCTATACTTTTCAACACGTCAATCAGTCGGAAATAAAGAAAAAAAGGACTTTCCCAAACAGGCGCTAAATTAAGAGGTTATAAAACTTTTCTAAATATAAAAAATGTTTAATAAGTAATGAACTGTTCCGTTAGTATTGGCTAACAAGGAGGCGTTTTTTGGTGCCCCACTCAGATTTCTCCGGTTTAGAGGCCGAAAATTTTTAAACATTATTTTATGAAGAATTGTTTGAAAATTAGCGGCCCATAGGCCGCTTTCGCCGAGTTCAGGATCCAAGATCCTTAAAAATGGTATTTCTGAGCAAAAGTTGAGTGATGAGAACACCTGCAAATCTTTTTGGTAAATAAGGCTTCTTGGAACAACCAAATTTCATGTGCACAATAGTTGAATAAACTTTTTTATTTCGAACGTTTCGGTGTCTAACACCTTCTTCAGCAAAACTTAAGGTCTGTTTACGAGTTTCGTAAACAGACCTTAAGTTTTGCTGAAGAAGGTGTTAGACACCGAAACGTCCGAAATAAAAAGTTTATTCAACTATTGTGCACGTGAAATTTGGTCGTTCCAAGAAGCCTTATTTACCAAAAATTATTCTCCACGATGCACCTTCCAAAGAGTTCGATTCATCAATAGTTACACCTGCAAATCGATTCTTTTCTTTGCAAAATCGACTTTTTTCACAGTTTTTGACTATACCGAACACTTTCTGATAGTTTTTAGAAAAAGTTGAAATTTTTAGAAAAATCAATTTTTTGGGTGGTCAAAATGAGGTCTAAAAAATCGATTTTTCAAAATTTTTCATCTTTTCTAAAAACTATCATAGTTCAATATAGTCAAAAACTGTGAGAAAAGTCAATTTTGCAAAGAAATGTATCGATTTGCAGGTGTTCTCATCACCCGATTATTGC
This sequence comes from Acrobeloides nanus, assembly GCA_900406225.1. NCBI lineage: Eukaryota > Metazoa > Nematoda > Chromadorea > Rhabditida > Cephalobidae > Acrobeloides > Acrobeloides nanus. The sequence continues at coordinate 12,348 of OZJO01027696.1, read as the reverse complement.
GCAGAAGTGCCGTTTTTAAGAGTCTTTGATCCCTCCCTTCTACGCCCCAACTTTTTTCTGACTCCAGCTGAAACGGACTTGGATCTTTAACTCGGTGAAAACGGCCTATGGGCCGCTAATTTTTTCATAAAATAACGTTTAACATTTCTTGGCGTCGAAACTAGAGAAATCTGGATGAGATAACAAAAAAACGTCTTCTAAAAAAGACCGCTACGATATTATGAGAACACCTAATATACGTATAAGAAATTTTTGTTTACATCAAATACATAAACAAAAATTCATTAGCTTAATAGTGTCAAAAATCCGCAACAAATTCATAAGTAAAAATAACTTTTATTAAATATTGTTTTCAACATTTTATATCTTTTACATTAAGAGAAGGAGGAAGTAAAATTTTTGAAAAACCCACAGGGCGGTGTTAGAATTCCATTCATAACGAAAAGGAGAAAGTTTAGCCCAGAAAGTGCCAAAATGTTTACAACCTTCCTATAAGCAAAACCTTCATTCATCTCTTTGAATCACCCCATGTAAAAGGTGGCAAAAACATAGGACTCCCCCCCCCCCCAACAGGGCCTTAGCTAAAAGAGGGGGAGGGTACATGACCCCTCCAAAATCTGAAAAATAAACAACCCCTTGTTTCCCCTTATGTTTTACAAATTTTTTGTAAATTTTTATAAAAACCTAATGGTCATCATTATGATTTCTCACCAAAAATAGACAACAGGTCATCGGTCCCCGGCGCTGGGGACCGATTTTTTAGAAGGTCTAAAAAAAAGGTTTTCAGGCTAAAAATTTTTCTGCTGGCCTATTTTTGCATAAACAATGCAAACAAATGCAGCAACTTATGATTTTCGCCTATTTTAAAATGTCAGAACCATTAATTACGTATGAGACACTTTCCGATTTTCAGAATTTTTTCTACATTCGTTATTATTTCTATTCTTCGTACAAATTAAATATACTCAAGTAAGAAAAAGGTAATATAATTTCAAGAATTAATTTTGACTCTCGATAGACTTTATATATTAAATGCCTAGGTTAAAACATACATGAAATAAAAATAACTAAATCCAGTCGATTCTGGTGGAAAAAGAAAATTTCAGACTAAATGGTAAAGTGTATAGGACTTTGGAAATTTATTTATTAGAGCCATTGAGCACTTGATAGCAAAAACATCAACACTTTTATAAGCGACTTAATATTTCGTTCTTTTTTCTCAATATAAATTTTTAATTAGAAGGCTTTGAATTGGATTCCACAATTCTTAAAAAACATAAATTTTTTATAATATTTAATTATAAATTGTGTATGAATTGTGCAAATAATATGGAACTAACTAACTATTACACTAAACTACGTTTGTTTATCCAACTAACAATGACATCATCAACACACGAGGCACGAGGGGTATTCTTTATTTGTGAGTCATGAGAAAAACTATAATAAGAAATATTTCGAAATCGCATTTTACACTAAAAAAACAAGTATATAAGGTTAAAGAACAAATCCAAAAAATTTTAATGTTTTGTTAGCTTTTATTTTATTTTTTTCAATCTTTAATATCCTTAATCGACTTTCTTCTAAAACTACAATTTTTTAATAGGTACGTATCATTTTGTAGTTTTAATGTTTAAGCTAAAGTTTAATTTAATTTGAAACTTGGGTGTTAGCAAATGAAGAAAATTGGAATGAGATGTGATTCATCGGCGATGGATTAACTGGTATAAAAGTAGCTTGAATATTAGGTATCTGACATAAAATTAAGCTGACATAAGGTAACTGACATAAATTCCGACGATAGATATCTGACATAAGATATTTGACATAAGATATTTGACAAAAAATCAGATAATAGGACATAAATTTGCAACTCGCATAAATTTACAACTGGCATATAAGACAGTCATTAACTCTTAAAAATTTAATTTGCTTTTTGGCCCAAAGACTACTTTTTCTAGTGGTTTTTGCTAGTACTCATTATGTCAGATGTAAATTTATGCCAGTTGAAACTTTTTGCAATTCTTTTTGCATGTCAGTTAATAGTTGTCCACTTTTTCTCAGTAAGGTTTTGCCAGTTTATAAATATGTCAGATGTTAAATTATGCGAGTTACTTTTATGACAGCTAATACGCTACCGATTAAAAAAAATCACAACTGCTCTTAAAAGTTCCTCTCGTTCTGATGTTAATACCTCAAATGTTTTTAAAAAATTATAAATACCGAAAAATCATAATTCGATATCTGTGCCCATCCGTTTCACGAGATCTCGTGAACGGTATAGTCCTTTTCACGAGAGGATAGGAAAAAGTTGGGGTCCCATAGCGCAGTTGATGGAGGAGCCGACCTTTCGATCTGGCAAGTTAAGCAACGTTGAGCCCACAGGTTCGATTCCCAAAAGGATAAAACTTTTGATTTTCTTTTTTTTAATTTTCATGGAGCAAAAAATTTCTCTCTGAAAATAAAAAATTATTAAATTAATTTTGTTATAGCGGTATCGAACCTCGGGCTCAACGATGCTTAACTTGCCAGATCGGAAGGTCGGATTCTCTATCTACTGCGCTATGGAGCAATAGCTTTTTTCCTATCTTCACGTGGAAAAGATTAGAAACCGGATTACTGAAATATTTTTAATAATTAGCAGATAGAGAGTAGGTATATAGGGAAAAAATGGTAAACCTTTAAAAAAATAAAACCATTTTCATGTTTTCAAAGGTTCACCATATCTCGACTATATTTATATGGAGCTGATTTTTTGTAAAAGAAGTGTAGGGGAAGTGAACACAAGTATGCAAATACAAAATCTTGTTTATTTTTATTTTTAGGGGAAGTGGATACGCTACCGAAAATCAAAAAGAATATGTGCGGTGGTATGCGCTAAGACGGATGGTGAACGCAAATATGGTATGCCAAGTGATGGTGTGTATTCTGGTGTTTCACCAACCGGAACACTGTCCTGGTGGATAGGACGTTTGAAATTCATTTTATTATAGCTCGTTCGTACCCATTAGGGTAAGTTTCAAAAATTGCTAAATTTTAAGAAAATTTGTATGGTCGAATTTTTTTGGCTACCATGGACTTTTTATTGCATCAGGCAACATGTACATTGAAACGAAAAGCGCGTTATTACAAAATTAAAAATTTTGAATGATCTTCTTCTCTTGTGCTGTAAATCGAGTGTTTTCGACCATTTTCCGTAGTTTTTCTATTTTTAAGCAAAATCCAATAATTTTCGTTTTATTTTGAAATTATTTTTTTGTTCTGGCTATATATTTGCATTTTTATCATTTATTCTCAACATATATGCATTTAATAATTAGCAGTTAAAAAACTCCTCTTCTTCAGGAGTTTGATAAAAATTTCTATATTTTAAAAGAAAATTAACAGCTTCTTCTTTTTGCATAATGCGAACTTGTTCTTATTCAACCAAATTAGTTTCTTTTTCAAAAACGGTTGGACATGATTTAAAAACACCTAAACAAATAATATTTTCAGAATGAAGTAAAAAATTCTAAAAAAGGTGCATCATGGTTTATTCATCATTCTCAAGCAATGAGCAGAAACATAAATAAAAATATAAAAATTACGGAAAATTGTCGAAAAACACCGAATACACTCGATTTATAGCACAAGAGAAGAAAATCATTCAAAATTTTTAAATTTTGTAATTTCGCGCTTCTCGTTTCAATGTACACATTGCCTGATGCAATAAAAAGTTCTGTGGTAGTCAAAAAAAAGTTCGATTATATCAAACACCCTCAATTCAACTTCAGTTAATTTTTGCCTATCATGATTTTATCAATTTTTGGGGGTTAGAAAATGAAGATAAGTTGGAATGAGACGTGATTCATTAAAGGGGGAGTCTCATTTACCTCGGGAACTCCACTTAAGGACCACTTCTCAAATCTCAGGTTTTTCCTGGTCATTTCCTATGAGCGAAGACAGTTTCTGTCGCTATTTTTTGTGGCACGTCCGAATTTCGCAAAAACAATATAAGTTTGTCCTCAAGAAACCATAGAAAAATTGAAAAAACAACATTTTGTCCTTAAACAACAAAATGACCGGTTTTTGCTCATACAAAATGTTGTTTTTTCAATTTTTCTATGGTTTCTTGAGGACAATTTATATTGTTTTTGCCAAATTCGGACTCGCCACAAAAAATGGCGCCAGAAACTGTAGTATTTCGTAGAAAACGACCAGGAAAAACCTGAGATTTGAGAAGTGGCCCTTAAGTAGAGTCCCCGAGGTAAATGAGACCCCCTCCCTTTAAAATTAAATTTTTTAATTTACAACATCAGACGAGAGGAAGATGTTATACCTCAAGTGTTTGTTTAATTCACAACTATTAAAAAAAGATTTCTATATTATTTATCCATCAAACTATAATATAGTCTGTTCCACGAGAAGAGCGAAAAAAGTTAGCGCTCCATATAGTCCATTCTCTCATTAAATAAGAAAAGTCCGCTGTCGATGGCCGATCCAAGACGCGGACCATCCGATATGGCAAGTTAAGTAATATTGTGATCGCTAGTTCGATTCTCACTAGGCCCAAACTTTTAAATTTCAAACAATTTTTTAATGGAGCAAAAAAATTTTTCTCCATTGTTTGTAAAATTTTTTTGAAAATCAACAGTTTTACCCTAATAGGAATCGATCTAGCGGGTCCAACGTTGCTTAACTTGCCAGATCGAACGGTTAGCGCCCTAGTCCAACTGGCCGTCAATGGAACTTTTTTTATTTGGTGCGGGAACGGTCTATAGCGTAGTTTATGGAGATGCCAACCGTCCGATCTGGCAAGTTAATCAACTTTGAGCCCGCAGGTTCGATCCGGCTAGGATCGAAAAAAATTTTTGATTTTAAGAATTTTTTGTTTATTTTTAGATAGAAAAAATTTTTTGCGCCATGAAAAATTTATAAAAAAATTTGAAATGCAACAGTTTCATTCCTGGCGGGATAGAACCATAATTGGAATGAGATATGGCTTAACGTTACTTAACTTACCAGATCGAACGCTCGGATTCCCTATCAACTGCGCTATGGAGCGCCAACCTTTTCCGCTCTTTTATTGGAATAGACTGTATTATTTGACAACGAACTGCTTTTGGTTATTTATGAAAAATGACTAGAATTTGCAATAATATTGCACAAGAAATATTTCGAAATCGCACTTTTACAATTAAAAATCAGTATAAAAGTTGGCGAAAGGTCAATTCGGAATGATTTAAAGTTATAGCTTTTATTTTTCTTTAATTCCCTTAATCAACTTTCTTCTAAAACTACAATTTTTTTAAAGGTACGTATAATTTTGTAGTTGTAATATTTAAGCTAAAGTTTAATCGATAGATTGTTTTTCTAAAAGATCCCGAGAGTCTAAGAGTTCATGCCAATTCAGGAAAAATTTTTAAACAAGAAATTTAAAAAACGCTCTATTGCTTTAAAATATAAGCCTCCAGGACTATATTGAGCACAAAATCATCCAAAATGATGCATTCACTCAGGGTAGATGCATTTTGAAAATTGGTACTTTTCCTTTAAATTTTAGTGACTTTTTCAGGTTTTACTGAAATTTTAAAAAATTAAAAAAATAAAAACGAAAAAACGTTCTATCCCTTAAAATATAAGCCTCCAGGATTATTTTAAACCCGAGATTGTTAAAAATGGATGCAGCAGCTCGGATTAGATACATTTTGAATATCGTAAATTCTGAACTCGAGATCTTTTGAAAAAACAACCTATAATTTGAAACTTGGGTGTTAGCAAATGAAGAAAGTTGAAATGAGATGTGATTATTTAAATTTTACAAAATCACAACTGCTCTTACGAGTTCCTCTCGTCTGATGTTATAACTCAAATGTTTTTTAAAATAATAATAACTATATTAAAAGGGAGTTCTGTCTCCGCACGTCTACATAAAGAAATGGCCTTTTTCAAAGATTGTCATTTTTATCCAAATCTGGGCCTTGATTCAGGGTCGTTACGGGTGGTAAAATTTTCTACAAGCTTCTATTCCGGATTCTAGGCGCTTTTTGATGTGCTGGCCCGATTTAGAGATTAAATAATTTCCATAATCAATATTATAATAATTCAGGGTGTTCCCTAAATAACTTGACCCCTCATTAATTTTCACAAGGGTTTACTTCATAACAGAATTTTTTACAAAAAGTGATGTTATACAAAGTTGATCGTTATGATCGCAGAAAAAACTTTGTAGAACATCTTTTTGTGGAAAAAATTTCTATTATGAAGCAAATCTTTATGAGAATTAATGAGGGTCCAATTATTTAGGGATACTCTATAATTTTGAGTTTAATCTACGAATCTCGAATCGGAGCACACCAAACCGTTAACCGTTTAGATTTTCTGGCCCAGTGGGCTGAGAGAAACTTAACGAATCTCGATCATGGGATAACCTCCCCCTCCTCCATAGACCACTATATAGTACAAATGAGCGCAATCGATTTCTCATAAGAATAGGATAATGGTTAATTTTAAAAATTCATCTAAAATGTCGCCAAATCTTACAATTTCTTTCGGGGTTTTGGGTATGAGGAACACATTGAAAAAGGAATTTAACATTTTTAACTTCAAAATTTAAAATTTTTTGTCTTGTTTCGTCTCCGGTAAATTTCGGTTGTTTTTTCTTGTCTGGATCGGTTCCGAAGCTAAACCGGCTCCTGTTTGACTGTTCCGTTGTCGTTTCGCTTCTTAATTTGTTCCGATCCAGCCTGGTGGGGTTGGCTATAAAAATGAAAACATGATGCCGATACCAAATTTCATCTTTGATCTAACATAGGGAGTGATGGAAGTGTTGCGAAAAGAATTTCGAATTTTTCCAAATTCTTGGTAAATAATAGGAGTAGGACCCTTATAATAAAAAAGTATTCATCAAAATTCAAACTTCGTACTTTCGGAGAAGAAAATCACATGCTTCCTTTTAAGCACAATTTGTACCCCTTCGAGCTAGCAGAATAACCACTGCACCACTAGTTCTCTTTATCAGTGGGTACAAATTTTGCTTATAAGGAAGCATGTAATTTTCTTTTCCGAAAATACGAAGTTTGAATTTTGATGAATACTTTTTTATTATAAGGGTCCCACTCCTATTATTTACCAAGAATTTGGAAAAATTCGAAATTCTTTTCGCAACACTTCCGTCACTTCGTTTGTAAGGGAGTACCTTGGAAGGGTATCAATAAAACATGTTAATTTGAGTAATTTCAAGGGTCTCCTGCGCACTAAGTTACATGTCTTTGCTAGTTATTTTATATAAAAAAATTTTTTTTTTTGAAAATTTATGGAGCTCGGATTAAACCACGCCGAGATCGTGGAAATTTAAGTAATTTTTAAATTAGGCAAAAGTTTTCGGACTCGACCGGGATCGGGTCCGAAAACTTTTACCTAATTTCAAAAATTACTATAAAAAAATAATAAAAATAAATAAATGTTGTAAAAAATCCAAACAATATAATATGCAAATTTAATTTTTATATATACGATGTATTCAAAAACTCAATCACTATGGCCTTTTGAAGAAACCCCATACAGTAGCAGACAAAAGACTTTGAACAACGGGGCCCCTTGAGCAAGAGCTCCTTTGTTCAAAGACTTTTGCCCGCTACTGTAGTGATGCGCTTTTCCATGGGGACAACACATTGAATGAATAAAAATGATTTCTTTTATAATAAATGATTGGTAAATTCATATTTTTACTCTAATAAAAACATTTTTTTAGTCTGCACTTGTAAGTATCAAAGATGTTTGTTCTTCACAATGAATACAATTCCATTCTTTTCTTAAATGTGTAAACAATGACAAATTCATCTTCATCTATGAACATAATTTGGTCCTCACTGAATACATCTTTGAAATCTGTCGCTACTACTGGTCTTTTCGGCTTGATGTGCATGTTCTAAAAAATTGAAACTTTCGTGAAAAAATGAGCTAAACCCTAAGACTAGACAATTCTCCAGCCTCAACTTTTATAGCATTTTCTACAAAAGAGTCCAAATCTAACTGATCCAGAACATCCGAATCCAAATTTAATTGATCACCGAGATTTTTTATTAGTTGTTGTAATGTTAGTCTAAAAAATGGATATATAAAAGTTTAAAAAAATAAAAATTTGATTACTTTTTTCCACCAAACCAAATATTTACACCTGAAACGTTCTCAATTTTTCTACCAAAATAATGTAATTTTCTTAGATAATCTGCAGCAATATCAATTGCTATAGTTGTAAGTGCTAATCCGATTGTTATGTATAATAATGTTATAACTAGGAAATAATTTTCTCTAAATTTTATTTGGCACAGAAAAAGCGTTATAATACCTTTTTGGTACAATATCACCCAAGCCTATTGTTGTTAAAGAGACGAAATTAAAATATATTGCCTGAAATTGATTAAGAATAATAAAAATGAAACTATCCTCTCCCTCCACTTCATCCCCCAAGACATTTAGGCGTTTCTGCAGTAATAAGGCAGGGACTATGCCCCATTGGCATAGGCAATTTTTTATTATAAGGAGCCGAAATTGAACAAAAATCGCTAATCATAAGGGTCCTTCCTATGTTTTTTGGAAAAATCAGTCTTTTTGGGGAAGTGCCCTCCCCCCCCAGCCACCCTACGCCACTGTTATGCCTCCCACAACCAGACAATCATGTTTTTAGAACGCACACAGGGTCTCGTATAGGTCAAGATCGAAAAATATTGGTATGATTTTTTTCATGTCATTTAAGGGAGCTGCTTTAACAGCTATTTGATTCGATAAAGACAAGATTTCGATCTCTGGGGATCGAACTCATATCATTCAAGATGAATTTTGCGCCACTTGCTCCTGCGCATGATAAGCATCTTTCTTGTTAAAAGAAATGCCCTATAAATCTTACATCATAAACATCCATTTCTGGCTCATATGAAGAAATAATAAATGCACCAAGAAAAATATAAATTAAAAATACGATAACAAGTGAACATTCTACGGAATAGTCTTTTTCATATACTGCTCCATTAATCACATGATAATGTTGATTGCGTCTAAAATTTTGTCATTTTATAAACCAATTTTCTTTACCTTAACAGACTCATGAATTTCTGAGTAATTTTCTTTAAAAACTGAGACAGAAATTTCCCCAAATCAGCCATTACTATCAAAGCTAAGGGAACACCAAATAATCCATAAAATAAGACGAATAATCGACCCAGTGGGGTTACTGGAGCAACATTACCATAACCTTAATTTAAAAAATAAAGATAAAGCGTCAAAAATAGGAGGACTCTTATACCTTCCAGTTATGCCATAAGACATTTCTCCGTGATGGAAAAAATTTGTCACTCATTGTAAAGTGGCAATATTCTCATTTTATACTCAAAAGGTTTAGGGTTCGATCCCACCATGGCAAAAAATTTTATCAGGCTAACAATTGTAAGTTGTCAAAGGATCCCTCTATAAAATTGGTCGTAGAATTTTTGCCTTCCATTTTTTTGTAATTTTAAATATAATCCACTGAGTCATACGTCGTGGGTTCGATGCCGTCAGATCAAAACAGCATCTATATAATATACCTATAGTTGTTATTATACTAAAAGCAAATAATACAGCATCTTGTGTGGTCCAATATTCGAAAATTTCCACTTCAATTTTTGACTGGCTATAAATATTAGAGTCATTCTAAAAATGGCCTAATTATTTTAAATATAAATATCGTAATATTTACTTCTTCTGTAAGATTATGAATCGTTATCGAATCTAATTTCGTTGCTTCAAGATAGCGTATAAAATATGCGCCTATTATTGTATACAAAATGACAATAATGATCATGAAAATATGAAGGAAAAATGGAGAGACCTAAAATTTTAAGGGAAAATTTTGTATATTCGTAATCAGTATAGATGGGAATAGTATAATAGCCAAATGTCTTGATCGGTCCTCTAAGTGTTAAAAAATCCCCAATCATAAGGGTCCCCCTTATGTTTTTGTAACAAATAACCTTTTTTGGGAAAATATCCCCTAATCGACCATTCTCCCTACGCCACTGACGTAACTCCTATATCTACTAGAGTTTGTATATGAATTAACAATTTGTATTTAATTAAAATCATACTTTCTTGAACTTTTTTCTGATGATATCATTTTTCTAAAATTAATTTTTTTTAAATCTAATTTTTAATAAATTACCCAAAGTTTCTTTAAGATAATAAATTGAAAAAGGTGCATTTTTACAAATTATATATAAAAATAGAATTCTTAAAATAAAAAATGAGCAAGAAAAAATTGAGCTAACAAGTTAAACATCTAGGAACAGTCACTAGGAACAGAATTAGTACTCGATATTGACGCACTTGAATAAAGTTTAGTTGTAACAAGTTTATTCACACTTGATGATATTTTGTGAAATATGTTTGTAGACATTTTATATTTAGTCTTGTAAGAAGGTTTGGATGAGAGTTCAAAGTTTATTTCATAAAAATACACATAATAAAGTAACATTGAAAAAGTTTATACAAAATCATCTGTTATTAAATTTTTTTGATGTCAACGTTAGGATTTTTCCATTTTTTGAAATATCATAGGTGATCACTTGTTCTTTTACATACAATATTTCATCTTCATTATAAATTTCTTGAAAATCAGTTGCAATTACAGGCTTTATAGGTTTAACATTCCTGTTCTAAAAGTGTTTGATTGAAAAAAAGTTCAACCAAAATTATTATACATGGTGGTATAAAAATCGAAATTTTTGCTAGATTTTTCAAAATTTCTAATGTTTTATTTTTTACTAAAATAACAATATATGAGGGTTTTTATATTAGGTGTAAGGGTTCATGTTGTGGAAAAAGTGGTCGAAAACTTAGGTTTCACAATGGAAATACACAAAAATCCGGTTCCCCTGAGGGGTCAAAAATTCATAGATATGGCTCTAGAAAAAAACTTTGATCCTACGGGAGCTTCCGGTTGGCCCTAAACACTAATTTTTTGTAATTTTTTTTTTCTATTTCTTCGCTTTATTTTCATTTTTTTAAATATTTTTTATTGAAAAAATTAGAGTTGTGCAAATGACATTTATGACAAATGACGTTATAAATGTCATTTGACCAGCACAACTCTAGAAAAATATTTAAAATAAATTTTGTGATAAATTTTATTAAAAAACTAATTAAAAAAGAATTGGAAAAAGGCAAAAAATTGGACGGCAGTGGGATTCGAACTCCAGCCAAAAAGCGTTCAAGCTAGCAGAATAACCACTGCTAGTTCCCTTTTTCAGTGGGTACAAATTTTGCTTATAAGGAAGAATGTAATTTCATTCTCCGAAAGTACGAAGTTTTGAATTTTGGAAAATACTTTTTTATTATAAGGGGCCCACCCATATTATTTAAATTAAAAAATTTGGAAATTCTTTTTGCAACACTTCCGTCACTCCCTTAGTAAGGGAGTACCTTGGAAGGGTATCAATAAAACATGTTAATTTGAGTAATTTCAAGGGTCTCCTGCGCACTAAGTTGCATGTCTTTGCTTTTATATAAAAAAAATTATAAAAAAATAAAAATAAATAAATGTTGAAAAAAATCCAAACAATATATTATGCAAATTTAATTTTTATATATTAAATTGTTAATTTTAATAATTTCAAGGGTCCATTCTTTTCTTAAATGTGTAAACAATCACAAGCTCATCTTCATCTATGAACATAATTTGGTCCTCACTGAATACATCTTTGAAATCTGTTGCTACTATTGGTCTTTTCGGCTTGATGTGCATGTTCTAAAAAATTGAAACTTTTTTGAAAAAATGAGCTAAACCCTAAGACTAGGCAATTCTCCAGCTTCAACTTTTATAGCATTTTCTACAAACGAGTCCAAATCTAACTGATCCAGAACATCCGAATTCAAATTTAATTGATCGCTGAGATTTTTTATTAGTTGTTTTAATGTTAATCTAAAAAGTGGATATATAAAAGTTAAAACAAATAAAAATTTGATTACTTTTTTCCACCAAACCAAATATTTACACCTGAAACGTTCTCAATTTTTCTACCAAAATAATGTAATTTTCTTAGATAATCTGCAGCAATATCAATTGCTATAGTTGTAAGTGCCAATCCGATTGTTATGTACAGGGTGTTTCAGGTGAAATGTCCCTATTTTATTTTGCCATAACTTTTTTCTGGAAAATGATTTTGAATTTTCGACTTTTGGAAAATAACGAGCTAATTTGTCCATTTTATGCATATTTTTAAAATTTTTTTTTCTTTTTGAAAATTTTTTCTTTGGGCAAAAGATTTTCGCCCGGACTGGGATTCGAACCCGCCCTTTATGAGCAAAAAGTGAGAGCCATACCACTCGGCTATG
>OZJO01027682.1:0-18973 GCA_900406225.1 Acrobeloides nanus | reverse complement strand
TCAAGACTTTTGCCCCCTTGGCCAGGACTTTTTGCCCCTTAGGCGAGGATATACCGCCCCTTACGCCAGGACTTTTGCCCCCCCCCCTTGTACATACAGGGGGAGGCAAAAGTCTTGATCTAGGCGGACAAAAGATCTGACCCAGGCGGCAAAAGTCCTGACATTGTCAAAAACGCTGAAAAGGTGTGTTCTCGTCCAGAATTGTCGAGAAACACTTTTTTTGAAATGTCAAGACTTTTGCCCCTTGGGTTAGGACTTTTGTCCGCTTAGGCCAGGACTTTTGCCTCCCCCTGTACATATGCCCCCCCCCAGGGGTGCCAGATTTTAAAATTCGCATAATTAATTGAGCTCAAGTTGGACAGTAAAAGTAAAGAATTTTCAAAAAGTTTCTTCACAATTTGCTATAATTCAAAATTGCCACATTCAATTTCGATCAGTTTGGTGTCATTTTAAAGGTCTACCCCTTAGCTATCGAATGACACCAAGACCATGACTTGAATCACTCGCTGAGCTGAGATAAATGCAAAAGAGTCCAAAAATGAATATTTTTTGAAAAAAATTTGTATTAAAATACAAAATTTTTTCAAAAAATACGCATTTTTTGGACTCTTTTGCATTTATCTCAGCTCAACGATCGATTCAAGCCATGGTCTTGGTGTCATTAACTGACAATTTTGATGAACATTCCTTGGTATGCAGGATTTATACTTCCGTCGCGATGCGACGTTGCATTTTGTGTGTCAGTGTCAAAAAATTATTTTCTTGTTTAAATTCGTCAATAGAATAATTTTATTTTAAGTCTTCAATATTATACGTTATTTCTGCTCATTTGCCAAAAGGCCAAAAATGCCATTCATCGGCACTCATAGTGGAAAATTTCATTGTGATGAAGTATTTGCATGTTGGATGCTAAAAACTCTGCCTGAATATAGTGAACATGTCGTTTTGAGGCAAGTTACATCTTATTTATTTGTTTGACTTCACCGTTTTTAGAAGCCGTGATCCGGATGTACTGAAAACTTGTGATATTGTAGTCGACGTTGGTGCAGTTTATGATAACAGCCAATTAAAATACGACCATCATCAAAGGTAGGCGAAACTTTTCATACATGGGCAAGGAGTGAGGGAGTTGCCTGCTACCGATGAGAAGATGCCTGCGATTAAAAAAAGGCCGTCCGATTTTCAGCAGTAAAATGATTAAAAAATTGGGCATGCACCTAAAATTAAAAATGGTATATGCCATTGAATTCGACTCATTGAGACGAGCAAAATGAGTACCATATCATGGGGGAGGGGTCATTCTCTATTCATATGGCTGAGTGGTTAACGCGCTAAACTTTCAGTTTATAAGCTCGGGTTCGAACCAAAAGTTTTGCCTGCCCCATTGTCTGCTTATTTAAAAAATCCTTTTAGGAGTTTTAACGAAACTATGAAAACGCTTGGCTTATTGGAATTTGATACAAAGTTAAGTTCGGCCGGTTTAATTTATGCACATTATGGAAAACGTGTCATTGGCATTCTTCGAAACATTCCTAATGGAGATCCACATTTGGATATCCTGTACAAGAAAATGTACGAAAATTTTGTTGAATGTTGCGATGCAGTGGATAATGGAATACCTCAATTTGATGGAATACCAAGGTTATTTCATGAAGATAATTGGGATTAGGTGTCCCACTGAACGTGAAATTTTTCGAAAAAATTTTTTCATCATCTGGAATTGACCCCTCTAGGGGTCAATTCCAGATCATGAAAAAATTATTTTTTTTCGAAAAATTTCACGTTCAGTGAGATATCTAATCGTTACTAGTTCCCCGGTAATTGGTGTGACCTTAGTTAGAAAAATATTCTCATAAAAAAGTTGTTGAAGTTTCCAGCGCTAACCTGAACTCAAAAACGGTTTTCTAGATATCGTTTAGCAAGTACTTTAACTTCGCGTGTCAATGATCTCAATCCATCTTGGAATGAACCGGAAGACAGTGTGAACTTGGATGAGCGATTTACTCAAGCTATGAAATTGGTAGGCGAAGAATTTACGGGCAAACTAAAATATTATCATGAATCATGGCTTTCCGTTAGAGATTTAGTTAAGAAAGCTATCGACAAGCGTTACGAGGTAAGCTAGAAATTTTTACAAAGTGAGCCCAAAAAAAACGTCCTTTTGAGGTGAAAATTTAAAAAAAAGAAGAGTTTTCAAGGTTTTTCGATGTGTGCAATCGATTTCTCGCACGAAAATAACTGATTTTTGAAAAAAAATTTTCACCAAAAAAACGCAAAAGTTTTTTTTTATCTCACCCTGCACGAATTTTATTTCATTCATTTTAAGGTCGATCCAAGTGGCAAGATAATTCTTTTCGAAAACGGCGGAGTGCCTTGGGAAGAGGATTTCTTGGATATCGAAAAAGAAGAAGGTCTAGAAAAATTTGACATCTCTTATGCTCTCTTGGCTGATAATTCTGGACCGTGGTACGTCCAGTCGATTCCTCTCAATGAATTGCAAACATTTGAAAATAGGTATTCCATTAGAAAGTGTTCCAAAAAATCGCAATTTGGTCATTTTTTGGCGAAAATTTACCAAATTAATTTTTTCCAAAATTACTCAGGAGTACAAATCTACCATATAGCTAATAATCACATACGCCATAGAAGCCTGGTACCCTTCTCAAGTCGTGCTTTAAATCCGTTCAGGGTCAAGAAATTTGCAAAATTCGGTCTAAAATTGATTTTGAGCTCCAAATTCGAGTTGGCCTTGCCTTTTCTGAAATCACACTCCAATTTAAGAGCTCCTCTACCAGAACCCTGGCGTGGGCATCGTGATGCGGACTTGGAAGCAATTTGTGGTATTCCTGGATCTATTTTTGTGCATGCAAGTGGTTTTCTTGGTGGCACCAAAACTCGTGAAGGAACTTTAAAAATGGCCATTGAAGCATTGAAAATCTTGGGCAAGTATAAAACAATTTAAACAAAAATCAATGATACTCAGCCCATATTCTACGTAATTAAATATTGACCAATTTTGTTGTTTGTATCTCGTCGATTCTCTAATGTCGTTAAAAAAAATTAAAATCTCTACTTTATTTTTGTGTTATTTATGAATATAACAGTGTTTGATTTTGTTATTGTTTTTTCTTTTTAAATAAATGAATGTTAAAAAATTTTCAAAGTCGTTTAGAAATGATTTATAGCGCAAAATCAAGCTTGATATAGCATAAAAAACATCATAGTGTTTTTAGAGCTATCTGCGAAAATTGTGCCAAAGTTCGTATGAGAAAATTCATTGAGCCTGTTTGATTTAATTTTAAGGGTTATTAAGCTCTATGATTTTTTAAATATTAGGTTGTTCAATATGTCTTACATTCTACAGTTCATCACCTAGAAGGCTCCAAAAATCCGTTTTCGATAAAAAAATTTTTCAATATTATGCAAAAATGCATGCTGAATACGCCATTTTTGACCTTATTCCTGAAGACTAGGAGAAAAAACAACAATGGATTCTTGTTCAGAGCCTAGAAAAAACCTTAGGAATGTTGAAAATTTCGTCAAAAATCGACTTCTATAGGTCCAAATATCAATATTTTAAAATAAGGTATCATCTTTGAAAACACGCTTTTTTGAAAAGTTTGGATATTGATACAAAAACATGAGTTATGATCAAAAAGACTAATTGGATCGTATTCAGCATACATTTTTGCATAATACTGCAAATTTTTTGATCGAAAACGGATTTTTGGAGCCTTCTAGGTGAAGAAATGTAAGAACAACCCAATATTTTCTTATTAAATGTGACAATCCATCATTTTTATGAATGTAGCCTATGTCCATACCTATTGCGTTAGCCGTGAAATGAAATCTTGTGTTAGCCGTGAAAGAGATCGTTTTCCCGGCAAGCTTATACAAGTACGCTTTTATCACACTTAAAAAACACTACAAATCTCATTTAGGCGATCTCATCAAAGCTCAAATGAAAAATATTCAGGACTCTCAGATTTTGAAATTCGCATAAAAACCGAGTTCAAGTGGGATCTATAAAATATCGAATTTCAACACAAACCCCCTGCTTTATTAAATAAAGCAGGGGGTTTATGCTGGAACTTTTTGAAAATTCGACATTTTATAGTTTCAACTTGAACTCGATTTTCATGCGAATTTCAAAATCTGAGCCCTGGCATTGTTCTGTATTTAGAATTGTATCAATACTTTTTATATCATTTTATTTTCATGGCAATAAATCAAAAATCAACTGATATGAGCATGGAATTTGACCTCTTTACTAAAGAATGTACCAAAGGAATTATCAAAAACTAGAGTATATTCGTCTATCTCTTCACATATCACATGACCGTATTCTGGAACATACTCTGTAGATATCCTCATTTTTGGCCAAACCTAAAACTCTAGAATAAGTACAGAGTGTTCCAAAAAACCGCCATTTGAGCAATTCTTGACGAAATTTTTTGAGAATTTTTCGATTTTTTCTCCAAAATGACTCTTTAGGGATAATTTTATGCGAGAAATCGATTGCAAGAGCTCCCGAAGCGTGAAAACGCTTTCTTATGGAAAACCTGCTTCATGGAAAATACTGGTTTTTCGAGTATTTTATACATGTTTTTTCCAGTAAAAAATCAGTATTTTCCATAAAAGGTTTGCGTTTTCACGCTTCGGGAGTGCTTGCAATCGATTTCTCTACATAAAATTACCCCTAAAGAGTTATGTTGAATAAAAAATTTTCACCAAAAAATGCTCAAATGGCGGAGACCCCCTATTTTATGGGACGGGATCCCGTACGGAGTGGAATGTCTATTTTACGGGGCGAATTTCAAATATGTCAGTTGAAAATTTTTTGACTTAAAAAGTTTCCTTACTGCATGGCTAGTGCAACGCTGTAAAAATGGGTGGCGGCATTTTTTATTCTTGGAGATATACCAATATATGTGTTTTAGCCTATTTTTTGACCTCATGGACCCCCTATTTTACGGAATTTTTTATAGAAAAATGCTAGAACATTAATTTTTTTTTAATGATGGGTCCACTTGGCTAGTTCCAAAAATGCAAAAACGGGGCGACCTGCTTATCATTTTATCCCCACTTTAGCACTTTTCCCTTTTTTTGACCTAAAAATAGGGGTTTTTCCAAGTGCTATATCTCCAGGAATGTTAATTCAATTTAAACAAGCCCAAGTGTATTTGAAGGTTCGTTGCATGGGCTTTCTATCGCGCACTAAACGGGGCACTTCCAAAGTCCTTTGATTTGCTAAAGTGATGAAAAATTTATTCAAAAAATTTCTTGCTTTAAAGGCAAATGCGGCTACAAAGTGGGGTCAAAAAATAGGCTAAAACACATATATTGGTATAGCTCCAAGAATAAAATATTCCGCCGCCCCGTTTTTGCAGCGTTGCACTAGCCATGCAGTAAGGAAATTTTTTACGTCAACAAAATTTTCGACTGACATATTGGAGATTCGTCCCGTAAAGTAGACATTCCGCCCCGTACGGGGCCCCGCGTCCCGTAAAATAGGGGGTCTCCAAATGGCGGTTTTGTTTTGGAACACTCTGTAGAAAATTTCAACATACTTCTTTCCCTCTGCAAACTATACTAAAATCAACTTCGCCATTGGAAACAAAGAACCAGCGTAGAATACAGCCTGGCTTTTCGACTTTTAGAGATACTTCGGTTTTATTCCTAGCGCTAACAGAAACTTTTTTCAGGTGCTTTTCATCTGGATGGAAAGGATTCTTTATTTCGGTATATCTAAAAATGGGCTATTCACAAAGATGCCAAGAACATTTGTTTCAAAATCAGCAAATTTGACTTCAAAAATCAGATTTAAGGAGGAGCAAAAATCAGCAAAATGTTAAAAGAGTTTGAAGACGATTTTTAGTCGAAAAATTTTTTTAACCTCACCCCTTCGCTGTAGGCTCAAAAAGCGACAAAGTTGATTTTCCGAAAAATCAAATTTTTTTCACGCGCTAATTTTAAGTGAAAAAAATTCGATTTATCGGAAAATCAACTTTGTCAAAATTGAGTGAAAAATTGATTTTTGAGCTCAAAAATGGCCAAAATATTGACTTTGAACCCATTTTTTGAGCTATGCCAAGGGGTGAGGCAGTGACGTATACAGAGAGGGGAGCGGGTCCCGCTTCCCCCTCTGTATACTCTCATAGGGGGGACTCTCATAACGAAAAAAATGAAAATTTTTTCCTAATGGTCCTCCTTTGTGTTTTTCTCCAAATTTTTCAAAAATCATAATGGTCCCCCATTTTGATTTTCCACAAAAAAATGACAAAAATTTCCTATTTTTTCACCACAAAGGTCCAAAATTTTCCATTTTTTATACAAAAATTGTAATTTTCTGAGCATTTTCAGCTTAAAAATAAGCATTTCTCAAAAAAAATTTCGCCTGCAATGATTTTTTTAAATGAAGTTTTTCACCAAAATTGTCCAATTTTTCCATTTTTCAACAAAAAAATTCCCAATTTGACATTTTTTTAAACCAAAAATTAGTCATTTTCTGATCATTTTTATCATATAAATAAGCATTTTTCAAAAATATTGTTGTCGAAATTTTCTAAGCGTTTTCAGGTTAAAAATAGATGTTTTCCAACAAAAAACAGGCGAGTTAAGATGATTTTTGAAATTTTTTTAAGCTCTTAAAACTTTTTTAAAAGAAAAAATTGCCTTGGTCCCCCAGTGACGTACGCAGAGTGGGATACGACTCCCCATAACGAAAAAATGAAAATTTTTTCCTAATGGTCCCCTTATGTTTTCCCCAATTTTTTCAAAGATTCTAATGGTCTCCAATTATGATTATTCACCAAAAATGACTAAATTTGCACAAAAAATTCAAAAATTTTAATTTTTTAATTTTGAAATTCCTGGATACGGACGTGGTGCAAGCCTAGGTGAAGTATAAACCTGATATCTTCTGGTGGTACTCCTCCCATTCTCAGAGTCCCAGTCGTACATCCGTTCTTCGGCTTTATCGTGCCACCCCATTTTTCATAAATATTTTCCTCGCCAAGATCTTCGATCAATGTCGCTTTGTAGTCTTTGCCAACAAATCGGACCTTGTCACGAGTTTGTTCGGAAAGTGCTGGTTTAATCATCTGGTAAACAGTCGACATCATCATTGGAGAATTGATCACAATTAAAGATCTTGCAAAATCCGGAAAAACATCCTGAAAATTGTGCAATTTGAAAAAAATTAAAAAATTGAAAGGGAACCTGAAGTAATCTGATTAGATTTAGATACATTTTCAAAGTAGGTGTATATAATAGATCCATACTCCAGCCATCCATGTCAAAAATCATTTTCGAGCCTAGTTTTCTTTTATATTTCTCTTCATTGATTCTAAAATTCGGGTGATAGAAAAAAGAGAGCAGAAAAAATATACATACAGAGTGAGCCAAAAAAAAACACCGTACTTTTGCGTTTTTTGGCGAAAATTTTCAAAGTTTTTTTTTCAAAAATTGCATGAAAATACCCCTTATAGGTGATTTTTGAAAAAATTTTTTAAATTTTTCACTAAAAAACGCAAAAGTACGGTTTTTTTTGGCTCACCCTGTAATAAAAATTCCACTTTTCAATAAAACACTTACTTTACAATTTTATAGGATAATGCACATTCAATCAATGCCATCTTGTATAAATCTGTGACTTTGCCACATTTCACTAAATCCTTGGGTCGAACAGCTGCAATAGCCTGGCAAACTATAATATTTCCTTCTCTATCTTGACCCATTAAGCCACCTAAAAAGTGAAATAAAGAATGAGTCATTAGTTTTTTTTAATTCAACCAAAAAAATCGAATTTTGGATAAAAAAAAATCAAATATTGACAAAAATTTAATTTATCCAAAATTCAATTTTTTTCAAAAAATGGCCAAAAATCAAATTTTGTCTAAAAATCGAATTTTCACCAAAAATCAAATTTTTTAATGTAAAACTGTCTGTTATAGATGTATCAACTTTTGGGAGATTTTCATACAATTAGGGATCGGCATGCAATTTCGTAAATCGAAATTTTCATGAGAAAACATCTGCCAAAGACGTTTTAGAATCGAAATCTATGCTATTAAAACCCTATTCTGAAAAAAAATCGCATCAAAAATGCTTTTTCCCTTAAAAAAGTTAGGCTGAAAAAAGCTATCAAACGATTGCGCGCATGAAATGGTCTGTATATTGAAATGAAAATCTGAATTCCTGGGGTAATTGTTGTACTTGATTAGTGACAAGTGAGCAAAAATGAGTGAAAAAGTTGACAAGTGGGTACTTGATAAGTGACAAGTTCACTAAAAAACTGACAAGTATGTCACTAGTCAAAAAAGTGATTAAGCTAAAGAGCTTAATCACTTTTTTTGACAAGTGACAAACTTGTCAGTTTTTTAGTGAACTTGTCACTTATCAAGTGCCCACTTGTCACTAATCACTTGACACTAATCAAGTACAACAATCGACCCCTGGAGGAATTGTTGAAAAATTCAACCGCCAATTAATAGAGCACATCGAAAAAAACGATAGTACCCATATTCTTCGTTTTTGAGGAAATTTAGTTGGCTAAATTTCGGTCAATTTATGCAAATTTCGATCATTTTTATCAAACTTTAAACTAAATTTCCTCCTCGAAAACGAAGAATTTGTTTTACACGAAAATTGGGATACTACCGTTTTTCGATGCAATCTATCGATTGATGGTAGAATTTTTCAAAAATTCTTTCAGGAATTCAAATTCAGGTTTTCGCTTCAATACACAGACCATCTCACGTTTCAGAAATGCTCGCAATCGATTCCTCGCATAGAGAAAAATATGCAAATTTTTCATAGTGATAAAAGGTAAATTTGTCTCGGGATGACAAATTTGTTTCTTTTATGTCATAATGAAAAAAAATTTCGTGCTTAAACTTTGCATATTTATGGTCGGTGGCAATGATTGAGGCTGCGTTCAAGCATGTCAAAAAGTTAACTTTGCCTGATTTTCAATAAATCGTGTTTATTAAAACTATTGGTTATGAAGCATCATGATCAATCGTTTCAATAGACACAATTTTATTGAAAATCAGGCAAAGTTAACTTTTTGACATGCTTAAATGCTGTCAGAAAAAAAGATATCTTTTTAACTTTTTGAGCATCACTACTATATCACCTGGAAAGTATTTCGCAGCGGGAGAAAGATTACTAACAAGCTCGTTAATTTCGTCAATATCATCCAAATTCAGCTCTGCAAACGCTTCCAAATGCAAACATTTGATCACACTACTCGCCTTTTTGAACCGCGGCACAATTTCATCTAAAATTTTTTCACCACTTTCAGTGAAGTAACCAGACCCCAGGAGAGCACTTTTCCAAAAAAAGTCAAAATTAGAGGGGGTAAACATCAAAATTTTCAAAAAAAGGTCAAAATTAGTGGGGGTAAAACTGAAATTTTTCAACAAAAAAATAAAAATTAAGAAGGTAACATCCAAATTTTTCAAAAAAAGGTCAAAATTAGGAGTAAACATCCAAATTTTTCCAAGAATGGAGGGAGCACTTGCTCGGGTACCCTCTGTGACTACGCCACTGACACTTTATACCACATTTACCTACCAATATTATAATTCCAGCCTAGTAACCACCTTAGCAAAGAAAAATCATCATCAAACAAGGGTGTTTCTTCAAGCAATTCCTTGCCAAGTGCCTTCTTTAGCTCTTCAATTTTAGCTCGCTGGTTTGCATCTATACTTTCTTCAGAAAAGAAGTGGGTCATTCCGTCTACCATATAAGAGCAGCACTCCAACTGTGGTCCCAATAACAAATTTCCAAAAATAAAACGAGCTTCCTATAAATTAATATAAATAAAAAAGTCCGGTTAAATCAAACTAGAATACGGCGGCCAATGTATGATCATTAGTGATAAAAAAGGCTTACATCGTTCAGTTATACTTTTGGTTAAGGGAATGAAGTATAAAATATGGATTGATAAGCCGTTGATAAGCATAAAGAAAAATTTTTTTGGTTCGCTAATACTACATTTTAAAGATTATAGAAAATTAGTTGATAAAAAAGAGAATATATTGGCCACATAGAGTGGAGTGAGGAAAATCGGCTGGCCAAGTGACATTCGTTTTGGAAATAGCCATGCGTTCGAGCCAGTTAGTGTTTACTTTGAACAGAGAGAGGCACACAAAAGTCTAAAAATCGAGTGAAAATTTTTTTCATGATTAACATCATCTTTTGTGTTGTACATTATGCCAAGATATTGGATTGTTTCAAAAGTTCGCGGAATTTTATCCAAAAAAAGAAAAATAATTCCAGATTCGTGTTCCTGGCATGAAAAAACCCCTATATATGACATTTCTCGGGTGTTTTTCGACATGGGGAATTCGAATCTGAAGGAAATTTTTGATTATGACCACTATAGAATTACCCCTATATCGAATTTTGACCAAAAATCGAATTTTTGTCAAAAAATCGAGTCTAAAACTACTCATTTTAGGAAAAGGGCTGTATCTCTGCAACTGAATTTTGATTTATGCTTACTTTATAAATAAAATTCTACATAAATCAAACATTTTTATAATTTTCCATAATATACAGATTTCGTGTAAAGTTAGTGGAGTAAATATTGGATACCCAAAAATTCTCTAAATTTCTATCGATTTGTGCCAACTACTTACTCCTGTAAGAATACACATAAGTAAATTTGGAACTAGTATCGATTAGGTATCCCATTGAACGTGAAATTTTTCGAAAATTTTTTTTCATCATCTGGAATTGACAACTCTAGGAGTAATTTTATGCGAGGATTCCGAATTTCACAGACCTGAAAATCTTTTCCCGTGATCTCTTACCCCAACGGCCCTCTTTAAAGCCACATTTTTGACAAGAATCAAATGCCATACGTCATATAAATAGCCTTTTCTTGATTGGAGGAAAGATTTTCAGGTCTCGGAAATGTGAAATTCAGATTCTCCGCATAAAATTACTCCCTTGAGAGGTAAATTCCAGGTGAAAAAAATTTTTTCGAAAAATTTCACGTACAGTGGAGATACCTAATCGATACTAGTTCCATAAATTTAAACAAAAAGATATCATAAAATGAAATACAATATAGATTGATCCAGAAAAAAATCATCCAAGTACAACAAAAATAGGCATAAAAATTGATGTTCACACAGACAAAAAATTCTAATACAATAAAGCGAGTTAAAAAATTCCTATATATTGGCCTTGATTTTATTCGGAGAATTCAGATTCTGACTTCTGTTGACGCAATTTCATTTCTGATGTAAATTCATGCATCTTCTTTCGTCGAGCTAAAAAAAATATGGTTGAAAAAAATTGGCTTGATTTTCACTCTTTCAAAACACTACCTTTGTCGCCACGTTCGCGTTCAAATTGCACGAATGGATCGACAGATAAGTACTTCTTGGCTCGTTTCTCCTTTACTTCCACAGTCTGGACGCCTACTAATGTAGGATCTGCAAAAAAACTTGAAATGGAAAATTTTGGACATTTTTGGTGAAAAATTGGAAATTTCAGGCATTTTTGGTGAAAATATTGAAAACTTCTTACTTAAATCGGCATCTAGCTCGTATAGAGGTTTTTCGTTCAGCCATGGCTTCAATGGGCGGATTTTGGTGCGAGATGAATGTCGAATTCCGAGACGTGCATCTATGACAGTTGGTTGATAAGTGCCTGAAAAATTGAGCTCAAAAACAGGAACACGCGTGACTATTTAAGGATCTTTTTTAGAGTAAATTTTAGTAATGAATAAAGTGTCAATTTTGACATCATCAGTTTACATATGCGAATTTTGTAGAGATGGACTGAGATTGTCCAAAATCGGATTTTTCCGGAAAATCTCTTTTTACCCCCCAAAAAAAATTATTTATAAGCACTAAAATGTAAAAATTTCTTCCCTATGAGAATCTAGAAATCAAGACATAAAATTTTTGTAAAGAATACTGTATGATAGCCATTTTTGGATCATTCCATGATTTTCGAAAAGATCATGAAAAGAGCTATCCTTAATTTTGCACACGCTACCAAGTAGACTGACACTGAACTTGTCAGCCACCTGAATTTAATGTGCTCTATTAATGCCGAGCATTATAGAGAGCTACGAAGAGACGTTACTACTAGGCAAAATCTTTTGGCCTCAAGCGGGGTTTGAACCAGCCTTGAGTGGCGACTGAGCTTAGCCCAGTACCACCGAACCATGAACCATTAGGAGTAACCGCTCCTAATTCTGACCTCGTAGTAATGCACAACTCTCTCTGAGTGGATAAAAAATAAGCATCAAGCAAACATTTCACTAGAGATGGGCTGAGATTTTTTTCGGATTTTTCCAAAATTGGAAATTAATCCGGATAATCCAAGTTTTTTCGGGAAAATCTGGAAAAATAAAACAAAATTTGTTTTCTGTATTTGTAAATTGAGTTCTGTATTTTGAACACAAGAACACAAACAGACCTAATCTCTTTTTACCACCGGAAAAATCTATTTATAAACCACCAAAATGAAAAAATTTCTTCCCTATGAGAATTTAGAAATCAAGATCTACAATTTTCATGAAGAACACTTTTTGCCAAAACTTCAAAAATCGCTAAAAATAGAAACGATTGAGAATTTTATAGTGTTTGATCAATTGTGTCAATAGCACAAAATTTATTGAAAATCAGGGAAATTCCAATTATGATAATATAATTTGTAATCTCATTCATGAAAAAATGATTCTTCTCCAGTTCTTGCAAAAAGCGATCTTCACAAAAATTGTAGATCTTGATTTCTAACAGTCTCATATGGGAGAAATTTTTGGTGCTTGTAAAATTTCCAACGTTGTGCGGAAAAATCTGGAAAAAACCGTTTTTCCAGAAAAATCTCATCTCTAGAATTTTGGGGACAGCATATAATTTGTTCGTGTTGTCAATAGCTTAAGTTTGACCAGTGGTGACAAATTTAGACACCACGAACAAATTATATTGTACGTACGCAACATTTGCATATTTAAGCATGTCTCAAAATTTCATCAACATACGAAGTTTCGGCTTCGCTAGAACATATTCCGGCGATTCGCCTCGGCCGAAGACCACATGTTTGATTGGCGGAGAGTCCGTGGCTGGAGAATTTGTAGCTGCCATCTTCATTCTGTTCTCATTCTCGTCCATAATCTCGAATAACGGCTGTTCGGGGGTCTGAGATGCCCAACGAAGCATCGCCGTTTTCAATAATGGCGCCTTGGGTGTAGACACCTCTGTGGCTATGATGGAGTCGTCTAGTAGTCTTGATAAGGCTAAAAAAGTAGAGGACATATTTTTAGTATGTACTCCTAAATTTATTTCCTAGACTTTTTAACCATAAATATTATTTTAGTGCCAACTTTAGTACTATTCCATCTTGGTACCCCAAAAAATTTCTGTAACAAGTTCCTCGTAGCATATACTGAATGAGGAAAGCGTTTTCACTTCAAGAGTGCGAAATTTTGATAAAGATACCCCGGAACTTATGCACTTCGCCCCCCCCCCCTCCCCCAACGTCGTGCAGTACACTTGACGTTCTGTTAGAGTAAAAAAATCGTTTAAGAATGACCTTTCTTGGGGTAATTTTGGCTGAAAAATCCAAACACTAAAAAAATCCAAAAATTTCCTTGACCGTGTTTTGGACATTTCAGAAAAAATTATCCCAAGTTCATTCTTAAAAAAATTTTCTACTCTGACAGAACATCAAGTGTACGTTGGGAGGTCGAACTGCACCGATCAGTGCAGTTCGGTCCCCTAAAATTCGTATAAATACAAACATTTTGGTGGGCCAAACTGCACCGATCGATGCAATTCGCCCCCCCCCCTCCAAATTTGGAGGGGGCCGAAGTGCATAAGTCCCGATACCCCTGGAGAATCATTTCTTGGAGTAGCCAAAGTGGAATAGTACCCCAACTTTTTTTCAGCATAAAATTCTGATTGTAAACTGCCACACACACAGTCCACTCATATCTTACTTTTTCTTGGCTGCATTGTCGATGGTCCTGGCGTACCATAATCCGGTTCATGAAAATCTTCAATCAGATAGCCGAGGTCTTCAGCGTAGCTGCTTCGGTCTAGCTTCTCACGATTCTCATCACGATCTTCTTCTAGTCCAGTGGATTCTACCGTCTCTCCCCAATAATTGCTGTCCATTAGCTGACTCTGACTGTCATAGAATTGCAACCGTCGTGAAAACTGTTTAGCTAACTCCACTGGCTCATCCTAAAAAACGACATACATACCAAGGCTGACACTCTGTTACTCAGTGGAGTTTCGAAGATCTTGTTGATGTAGGTGATGAAGAGTAGGGAATCCAAGAATCGAGCCTTGAGGCACTCCCACGATTTTTGTTGGAAAAATCAAAATTTTTGGATATTTTGGTGAAAAATTGGGAAATTTTGGTGAGCATATGAGAAATTTTGGTACCTTGTCTCCTACTTTCTCATTTTCTTGTTCAATAGTAGTAGATAAAATGGATGATGTACGTACAGGAGTGGTAGACAATATGACATTTGTATTCATTAGCACACTTTTCGGAGTGGTCTAAAAGAAATCTACTTGAAAAAAATAGTGTGAGCTCAATGAGATTACTTCAGCAGTGGTTATCTCCGTCGTGCTTCTTGTAGCCGATTTTGGTGTTAACTGAAAATTTTAACTTCAATTATATACGAAAATAATTGATTTTAAACGGAGTATTAGTCAAATACTTGAAAACTTACAAAAGAAATTGGAGTTGAGTATTCGGCAATTTTTCTCAGTGATTCATTTGCTGGTCGTTTCGGGACTAACTTGGCAATTTCTTCAAATGTCGGCCGTAAGTCTTTCCGAGAAGTCTGTAAAAAACTCAAAATTAGGGTGTTTTAAACCTAAAACATGTTTTTGGGGGTAACAAATAGAGGTGAAAAGGACGCAAAAATAAGTATTCTTGATAGTCAAGATTCCTAGGCACATGCTAAAACCGCCACTGGGAGGACCATCATTTGTTTTTTTCGAACTTCGATCAAGAATAAGAAAATAATTATACATAAATGGAAAAATGCAAATATACGAGGTGTTCCAAAAAAAATCGCCATTTGATCATTTTTGGCAAAAATTTTCAAAAAATTTTTTCTTCAAAATGACTCATTAGGGGTAATTTTAAGCGAGAAATCGATTTCACGTATCAAAAACGCCTCCCAAGCCATGAAATATACAATTTTCCTATTTTTTCAGTTATTTTTAGTAGGAATTTCTACTAGAAAACTGGATATTTCATGGTCTGGGAGGCGTTTTCAAGTAGCCACTACCTGGATTGAATAAGTTGATCTTTGTCTCGTCACTCTATAAAACTTTCACAGTCTTCTTTAGATCAATCTTTTGGTCTTTGTGACTTCGTGCAAACTCCAAACGAGTTGCCCTGTCGATTTCTCGCATAAAAATACTCCTGAGTCATTTTAGAGAAAACTTTTCACCAAAAAATGACCAAATGGCGTTTTTTGGAACACCCCGTACTTTTATAATAGGGATTTTGGAAACAATCCTTGTTCCAACTTCGATAGTTTTCTCACTCTCATAGCACCTTTCAATACTTTGGGATTGCATTGTTGTTTCGGACATGCTCGTAACGATTGCTGAGACACCTGAAAAAAAAGATACAAAAAATTTTCGTGAACCAAAATTTGGTAAATTTCATCTTCTGAGATAACAACTAGCAATTTCAATAGCTTTTAAAACTTAATCACCTGGATCAAATGCTAGAGCTGAAAGTGAAACATCCTCTTGTGGTGTTGAAATTTGTACTTCCTGCGGTAGAACGAATGGCGTTTTCCACTTGGTTGACGAGCCCGATAAAAATGTCAACTTATTGGCAGTTCCGGGGTGACTTATCGTTTCCTTCTCTGGGATAGTTTCTCCCTGTAAAAACGAGTTAAAATTTTCAAGATTATAAAAACAGGGACGTAGCCAGAAATAATTTCGGAGGGGTCTAAAGTGTAAAATTTTTTGCGACTTTTTTTTGGTCGCCACGAAGTAAATTTGTTTATTAAAAGTTCTTAGTAAAAAGCAAAAAATTGACCAAAATTTTTTTGAAAGTGCTTGTTTTTAAGCTGAAAATGCTCAGAAATTTACAATTTTTGGTGAAAATTTGCCAAAATTTGGGCTTTTTTGATAAATAAAATGGTGAAAATTTAGTGAAAAATTGAAAAT
Source organism: Acrobeloides nanus (assembly GCA_900406225.1). Taxonomy (NCBI): domain Eukaryota; kingdom Metazoa; phylum Nematoda; class Chromadorea; order Rhabditida; family Cephalobidae; genus Acrobeloides; species Acrobeloides nanus. Next base: position 2,795 of record OZJO01027682.1, on the reverse strand, counting down.
TTAGGTGAAAAATCATAAGGGGGAACCATTGAATTTTTCAAAAATATTGGGCAAAATCATGAGGGAGACCAAGAGGGACTGTATAAAAACCTCACCTGACTAGTTTCTATCGTCGACGATAATAATGAGGAAGTTCTTGACTGTTTGATATGGTTAAAAACAGAAAGATCTCTAATCGAGCTAAAAGTAATGTCTGGGATCGAGTTATGGTATATATCAAAATCCGTTGGACGCTAAAAATTTTTTGTATAAATCCTTCAACAGCAATTCAAAAATCTTACTTTCTTGAGCACATTTTGGCCCTGATTTAGCGCTTCTTCGACAACTGGCTTAAAAAGGTACACGTGTAAAAATGACAAAATAAAAATTTACCTGACTGGTTGTTTCTAACGTCGACTGAGACAATGAGTCAGAAGATATTCGTTTTCGGCTGTTGTTAAATGCAGAAATATTTCGAATCGAGCTAAAAGTAATGTCTGGTATCGAGTTATGGTATTGATCAAAATTCGTCGGTCGCTAAAAATTTGGCATCAATCCTTCAGTATAGGATGTTCCAAAAACCGCCATTTGGTCATTTTTCAGCAAAAATTTTTCTCCAAAATGATTCATCATGGTATTTTTATGCAAAAAATCAATTGTGCGCATCGAAGACCCTTGAAAAGGCCTCCCAGATCCAATTTTCAAGTAAGAATTCCTACCGAAAACAACTGATAAATAAATCGTATATTTCATGACCTGGTAAGTTTTCAAGGGGTTTCGATGCGCGAAACCGATTTCTCGCATAAAAATACCCATGATTAATTTTGTTTTTTTTTATTTTTTCGTAAAAAAATGACCACATAGCAATTTTTTTGAAACACCCTAAGCACTTCAAAAATCTCACTTTCTTGAGCACTTTTTGACCCTGATTTGGCGCTTCTTCGACAACTGGCTTAAAAAAAAGTATAAAAAATTAACAAAAAATGCCACCTGACTAGTTCCTTCCATCGGCTGAGACAATAAAGCGGTTTCCAGCTCTTTGTTTTCATACTGACGTGTAGCTTCGCCTGGAACTTTTCCTTTATCAGGAACGTTGTCTTTCGATTTATTGTGAGCTTTTTCTGGAGTCTTTTCATCAATATCTTCATCTTCACTTGATGAAATAATCCCCAGCAAACCATAAACGTGGCCAAGCTGACTCGGTCTTGGTATATACTTAAATAAAAAGCTTAGTAATTAAATTCATGCAAAAAGTTATGGTAATGATAAAAAAAAGTATAAAAATATCCCTAGGAGGTCATTTCTCAAGAAATAAAAAAAATTTTTTTGGTAACAAAATGGAATAGTACCAAAAATGTGCTGAAACCTATACCAATAAAATGTTTCATCAAACACAAATCCTATTACATTAAAATTGTTTCAACAATTTTCAAAAAGCCCTACAACTAACAAACTAACTCGTTTCGCATGTGTTTTGCGCTTTCGTGGATTCAGCCTCCATTTGTTCTCCTCTTTCCATTTTTGAAATGCCTCCATAACTGTCTTTTTTACTCAATTGACCTAAAAAATGATGAATAAAAACAGGGTGTCGAAACGTCTTAATAAGATTTGTCCTTATTTTTACATCTTGTTCTTATTTTTATGTTTTTCCATTAAAAATGTCCCAAATTTTCAACTGAAATTGTAATAGAGCATTTTTAACTTAAAATAAAACATTTTCCAAAAAATTTCGCGCCTGTGGCACTTTGATTTATATTTTAAAAATTTCGAAAAAAATCATAACCAAGATGATTTTTCCTGTTTTTGGCGAAAAATTGAAAAAATCAAATTGTCCTTATTTTTTATGATTTCGACACTCTGACAAAAAAAAAATACGATATGAAACGATTAAAAATAGAAAAAGAAAAATAATGATGATAATGGAGTTCTGAGAAAAAGAGTCGTTTGATGTTTCGAAACTTTAAAAAAAATATTTTTGAGGATTTCTCCAGAAATACAAGGCCAATCCTGGTAGTTTTGGTGTCGTTAGAAAGCTGGGTATCGTAGCAATCGAATGACACCAAAATCATGCCATAACTCTTTCTGGTTGCGGAGTTATTTCATAATTAGTAAAAAATGTCGAAAAAATTGACATTTTTTATAATCATGCAATAACTCCGCAACCAGAAAGAGTTATGGCATGATTTTGGTGTCATTCAATTGCTACGAAACCTAGCTTTCTAACGACACCAAAACTATCAGGATTGGCGTTGTATTTCCGGAGAAATCCTCAAAACATAAACAAAGTTTCGAAATGTCACGTTTTGAAGCACAAACGACCTTCGGAACACAAACGGGCCTAAGGGCCTCCACTAAGGCTGTGGGGTAAATATCTCGACCAGCTATTCGCAACGTTAAATGCGGAGTTAAATCAGTTCGAGACATTTAACGTCTCGACTTAGTTATAATTCGTCGAATTCTCGACTCAGGTCGAGACAATTGACGTCTCGACCTGAGTCTCGAATTCGAAGTCGAGAAATTGGCACTAGGAGTGCGCCCATTATACTTTTCCGCGGAAAATTCTGCGAAATTTTTCCGCGGTTTCTTAATTTAACAATTTATTATCGCGTTAGAGAAGGATTGATGACATGATTTTGGTACCAGGTGAAAGTTCATCATGCGCCCTTGCGAATGGAAAAAAAATTTGTCCGAAACGGATGCAAAGAACCCAAGATTTGGGCGTTCAAAGTTTTTCCGCGGATTTTTTTCCGCGCAAAAACCCGCGGAAAAACTTTGAACGCCCAAATCTTGGGTTTTTTGCATCCGTTTCGGACAAA
>OZJO01027681.1:0-31872 GCA_900406225.1 Acrobeloides nanus | reverse complement strand
AATCCAATTGGGTAGACCCGACACAATCGTCGAAATTGACGAAACAGTTTTGTGAAAAGAAAATACAATGTTGATATGTTTTTTTTTGAATTTCACTCATGTCTCATTCTTGGCTATTTTTAGGACACGAGTAGATTTTTGGCGGAAAAAACGCGCAAAATGAGATTTTAGAAACGTGATGGGAATGGTAATGTCGGAAGAAGGTGGTTTCTACTAGGGCTGAGCGTTTTGCGGGGTTTTTGAAACCCCGCAGCTGAGATCTCGTTACCTCGCAATAAAAAGTTGAGGGGTTGCATCAAAACTCACAGGTTTTTATAATAAAAACCTACGAGGTTTGATGAAACCCCGCAATTTTTTATTGCGAGGTAACGAGATCTCAGCTGCGAGATTTCAACAACCCCGCAAAACGCTCAGCCCTAGTTTCTACCAAATTGGCACGTCACAAGGAGTCTTATCACACACACGATGGATTTTTAGCGGCGTACAACGAGGAATAAGCAAATGCTTTATGATTACTGTCCAAGAGCGAACAACTGAAACCCTGCTTCGGATGGATGGTCAGCTTATAAACGAATTGGAGAATTACCAGAACGTTATATCCATATGATTGTAAAGCACTCTGAAAATTTCGTGGACCCTGAATCCGGTGCAACTACGTCAATCGTGTGGAATCTGAGTGGCAAAAATTTCAAATGGAGAATAAGAAGCTATATGGAACAAGAAGAATGGGTTTTGAATCTACTGAAGTCATCTTAAACAAGACAACTGGTAGCGGCAACAAAACTCGACTGGATATTCTCAAGGTCGGTCACTTCTCAAAACGTACATGCTTAGGCTTAAGCTTAGGCTTGAGCCTAAGCTTAGGCTTAAGCTTAAACTTAGCTTCTCTAGTCTTTTTATCATATCTTAAAAATCTTTATTATACAAATAAAATAATGTTAAAAAATGAGATCATGACAAAAACTTGAAATGATTGCCTTCTCTAGCTTGTTTTACTATTGAGCTTAAACAAAGAACCGGTAGAAGAAGAGGTTGATAGTATTAGCCAATAATTCAGCATTCTCCCTCATTCAAAAGCTTTTGGAGATTTTCTTGTGCTTCAGCATTTTCCCAAAAAGCATCCTCGTCATCATGCATACAATAGGCACCACTTTCATGAAAGCCTTTGGGGCATTTTTCAACTGAACAAAAAGGATATATTATAACAAGTTTAGCCTTACAGCATCGAGAATACAGCAATAAGCCGTTTTTACACTGGCATTGAGGCACATTCTTGTCACTCTTTGCTTCACAATACGTGTTTGAACATCTAGCAGAACATTCGAAATCATTGCTGCATCCGTACTCTCCAGGCCAAAGCTTTCTAAACACGAGATTCGAATGGAATTTCGTATGAAGTGCTTACAATTTGCATTTGCCATCAATACATTTTTCACTTGGCAGACAAGTACTATCGGGATCGAAGTCAATGCTCGAATCGTTCAAGACACAGTTTCTCTCACTCGAAACACTGTACCACACTATAACTTGTTATGTTAAGAGTATAATAGAGCATTTTCTAGAGCTATTGTGGATCAGGGGGTCACCCCAGGGTCAAAGATCGAAATTTTTTTGAATTTTTAAGGGTCAAATAAAGGTTTTTTTCTTCAGGAATGCGCGCAAGCGATTTTTCGCATAAAATTACCCTTAAATATGTCATTTTTAAAAAATTTTAGAAATTTTTTTTTCAATTTTTGATCCTGGGGGGACCCTTGATCCACAATATCTCCCATTTTCTTACATGGAGTTTCAGTTTCATTATTCACCGGTGCAAAGATTGGCTTCCTGCGAGCTGTACTGAAAACATACTTGCACGGACTACCGTATTGATCACACCCACTTCGGGCACGATTTAAGACAATGGTATTTGGTGAGTTACATGAAACTCCATTTGAATAAGAGCCTAAACAAGATTGTGTAATTTTGAAAAAAAAAAGCTTTTTGACCTTTGACACAAACACAGGTATTCTGCAAGCAAGATGATTGGCCTTGGCCGTTGCATTGTGTTGCATACTGACATCTGGATCCCGGATTTAGGTTGTATGCGGCCACGGCTGAAATTTTAAGATCCAAAATAGCTGTTAGGTTATCGGAAAAAGTTGCCATTTTTGTATATATTCGGAAAGTTCATGAAAAATGGAGCATTTTTTGTTTTTACGGCACGTTCTGAATCGTTATAGTTTTTGAGATAATCGCATGTGAAGTTGGCGATTTTTGAAATTTTGTGTATTACAACGAAAACATGAACGTAGTGAAAATTTGTCCTTGAATCAATAAAAGTTGTGCATTGACGCGAAAATTTAATTTTTTTGGCAGTTTTCGTAGTCGATGAAAAACGAAAAAATTTAAATTTTCGCGTCAATACACAACTTTTATTGATTCAGGGTCGAATTTTCACTATATTCATGTTTTCGCTGTAATACACAAAATTTCAAAAATCGCCAACTTCACACGCAATTTTCTCAAAAACTATTTCGAGAATCGCGATTTCGATATACTTTGACTTACATGATGTGCAGCAAGTACCCATGTTGCAAGACTAAAAATCAATGCTTTACATTCAAGTATACAATGTAAAAATCTTACAGCATAAGCTGGACACGAATTAGAAGAAGAACATTGGCAGACAGCATTTTGATTTCTTGGGCAAACTGCTTCCAGACTTAGCAGACAACAACCACCTAAACATCAAAATCAATTCTTCATTTGTTATCTATTACCCATAGAAGTACAACCATAGCCAGGTGGGCAATCTACGCCTCGATGACATTTTTGAGATGCTCGGCCACCATTTGGACACAATGGCATCGGCTCTGGGCAACATCCTCTTCCTTCACAAACATATCCCATCGGACAGGCATTGCCCATGCCACAAACGCTCATTGCTATTTGGCCGGTATAGGAACAAGTTGGCAGGTTACAGCATACTCCGTTGGCACATATCTAAAGAAATCGTATAGACACAAATCAATGTTTTTTTTCTTACTTGACCAGCTGGACAAGCTGAACCAATTTGACAAAATTGGCTGCCCATGGCTCCGGATGGGCATCTAGAAAGATTAAAAAATGTTAGAAAGGTTTTGCTCTGTATCGGAAATAAGACTAGGGAAGCTAAGCCTAAGCTTAAACCTAAGCTTAAGCCTAAGCTCAAGCCTAAACCCAAGCCTAAGCCCAAGCTCAATCCTAAGCCTTGAAAAATTAAATTTCTAACCGAGGTAGAGGACAACAAGCGCCCGAGACACATTGTGCTCCTGATCCACAAGAATTCCCTCTATTACAAAAACCAATGGCTACAGCACCAGTGGCACATTTTGGCAACTCACAGCAAAGATCATTGACACAACTAGCCCCGTTCGGACAGCAGCATCCGCCTTTTCCACATCTAAAAATGTTATACAAAAATTTTTTGTATGATTCAACCTTTTAATTGCAACTGCTCCAGTTGGGCATTTGGGAAGTGGGCAACACCCGAAATTTTGGCACTCAAACCCAGAGCCACAATTCGAATTGACACTACAAACACCGATTGCTACGCCACCATTGTTACACGGCGGGAGTGGGCAACAGAGACCTAAATACATAAGTTTTTTATTGTACAGGGTAGCGCAAAAAAGTTCCATTTTACAAGGTTTAGATTTGGGCTTAGGCTTGGGTTTAAGCTTAGACAGCGTTAGAATTGTGAAAATCATCGTAAAGAACTAACATCAAAATGGTATGCTCCAAAATATCACCATTTTTATCGAACTGGAACACAAAAAAAAGTTCGATGCCAGATCAAGGGGCTGTTGCAGAGCTTTACAGTAGCTGCGAGCTGTAAAACAAGCCCAAGCCTAAGTCCAAGTCTAAGCCCAAGCCCACACCTAAGCCTAAGCCCAAGCCCAAGTCTAAGCCTAAGCCTAAGCCTAAGCCTAAGCCCAAGTCTAAGCCTAAGCCCAAACCTAAGCCCAAGCTCAAATCTAAGCCCAAGCCTAGGCCTAAGCCCAAGCCCAAATCTAAGCCTAAGCCCAAGCCTAAGCCTAAGCCTAAGCCTAAGCCTAAGCCTAAGCCCAAGCCCAAGTCTAAGCCTAAGCCCAAACCTAAGCCTAAGCCCAAGCCCAAACCTAAGCCCAAGTCTAACCCCAAGCCTAAGCCCAAGCCGCATCGAATTACCCCAGGTTATTTTTAGAAAAAATTTTCGTCCAAAATTCACGAAAAATGGTAAAATGGAACCTTTTTGCGCCACCCTGTAATAAAACTAGAATATAACCTTCTAAACATACGACACCAGAAGTCCCACAATTGCCACCGTTACTGCAGCGTCCAATGGACTGGATACCAGATGGGCAGTAACTAACTGAGCAACAGCCTTAAAATTTTTTTTAACAAAGTTCTATCATAACAACGTGCTATCTACCTCCATTTGAACATTCCATTCCTGCACCACCACATTCCTAAATTTTTTGGCTATTCACAAAGAAGAAATTTTTCCAACCTCATCTCTAATACAAACTGTTATAGCAGTTTTTCCATTCGAGCAGATTGGCAAATTTGGCGTCTCTGAACAACAACACCCATTCTGGCAACTACCACTTGAGCAGCTATTTGCATTACAAAATCCATTTGGTGACAAGCCCTGTGGGCATACCATAGGACAGCATGCTCCCTGGTAACAACCCTGCCCATCTGGACACTGGTTCATTCTTCCGCATGGTCCCGTCGCTGGTGTCCCACCTGGACATAGGATTACGGCGGTATACGTGGAATCCGAGGCTTGTTGTTTGCAGCAGCCGCCAAGGTTGTTATTGCAGACATAGCCATTCGGACACGAGCCAACAGATGAGCATGTTCCAATGGCGGGTGCATAGTCCGGGCATAGGGACATTGAGATGTGTTGTGGCACGATGATAGCACTTGATTGACCAGTGGGGCAGCAGCCGATGTTTTCTTGACATTGATAGCCTAAATTCATGTTTTCGTTTCAATATATAGATTTTTAATTGAAGAAGAATGGTGCACTATTGGGAGAGAAAAACGTTATGTTAGTCTTGTTTTCGTTTTCTATATTTTTTTAACGAAATTTCTACTGTCTTACTATGAATTTGAAATTTTTTCATTTCCAACTTTTTTAAAAATGCTAGAAAAATTTTTTGCTCTAAATCGGAAATAAGACTAGGGAATCTAAGCCTAAGCTTAAGCCTAAGCTTAAGCCTAAGCTCAAGCCTAAGCCCAAGTCTAAGCCCAAGCCTAAGCTCAAGCAGCAAACATTCTANATAAGCCTAAGCCCAAGATAAGCCTAAGCTTAAGCCTAAGCTCAAGCCTAAGCCCAAGTCTAAGCCCAAGCCTAAGCTCAAGCAGCAAACATTCTAAATTTTTTTTTTAATTCACGATCTTCGAAAGGCCTCTAACTTTGCATTTTGTTCAAAAAACTTACTTGGCGGACAAGAAGGATAACAAGATGAGATTGGTGGCAAGTTACTTCCCATACACGCAACACCTAAAAATATAACACATAGCAGCTAATATAATAAGAAGCCCTCATGGCCGAGTGGCGAAGACTGGCTCGTAGAAATTGCTCTCTAGTTCGATTCCCAGAAGGATTCAAAAGATTTTGCCCTTGACAAAGAAATATTTTCCTACAACAAAACGGCACCTGGAGATTGTTGCGGCAATGTTAGAGAAACATCCATGGTCAGTCCTTCGCAGCAAACATTCTAAATTTTTTAAGTCAAACCCATAACACAAAAACTACACATTCTGGCATGAAGCTTGTCCTGGACATGCTGCACCGGTCGCTTCTTGTGCACATGGACAAATCGGTAGTGCATTCGGTCCGCATCGGTTTTCTCGAAGAAAATTAGAAGGCACGCAGACTTGAGTTCGAACATCGAATTCAGTCCCGGGGGTACACGGCATTCGGACCCATNACATGGACTCATCGGTAGTGCATTCGGTCCGCATCGGTTTTCTCGAAGAAAATTAGAAGGCACGCAGACTTGAGTTCGAACATCGAATTCTGTCCCGGGGGTGCACGGCATTCGGACCCATTCGCCACAAGTTTCACTAAAAATGTTGCCACATTTCCGAAAGGTGAAATAGTCTATGTATTGAAACGAAAACCTGAATTTGAAATCCTGAAGAAATTTTTGAAAAATTCCACCGTCAATTATAGAGCCCTCATCAAAAAACGGTAGTATCCCCAATTTTCGTGTAAAACAAATTCTTCGTTTTTGAGGAAATTTAGTTCAAAGTTTGATAAAAGAATTATCGAAATTTGCATAAATTCAGGTTTTCGTTTCAATACACAGACCAAATTTGAATTAAATTTCCTCAAAGACGAAGAATATGTTTATTACGAAAATTGGCGTACTATCGTTTTTCGATGCGCTCTATCAATTGGCGGTGGAATTTTTGAAAAATTCCTTCAGAAATTCAAATTCAGGTTTTCGTTTCAATACACAGACCATTTCAATGTATGCAATTGATTCCTCACATAGAACCTCCTCCCCCTCTCAGAGGAATCATTTTTATAATGATACGATTGAATCTGTAAAAGCCGGTTATTTTCCGAACGACCTAATATATTGACCCTGATTCAAGGAAAACGGTGTATTAAAGCGAAAATGTAAAAAATTCGAATTTTCGCCGGAAAACCTGCATAGGGGTTTTTCTATGCGAGGAATCGATTGCGCGCATTTTCGAAGCATAAAAACGATTTCTTGACCCTGATTCAGGGAAAACGGTGTATTGAAGCGAAAAGGTAAAAAATTCGATTTTCGCCGGAAAACCTACTGTGTAGCAATTTTTCTATGCGAGAAATCGATTACGCGCATTTTCGAAGCGTGAAAACGCTTTCCTGACCCTGATTCAGCGAAAACGGTGTTTTCAAAAAAAATTTTTTTGCCTCAAAAATGCGCGCAATCGATTCCTCACATAGAAAAAACCCCTTATACAGCTGATTTTCCGGTACAAATTTGAATTTATTGCATTTTCGCTTCAATAAATGCACTGCTTTCCCTGAATCAGGGTCAACAAATAAATTTTCCCGTCCAAAAATCATGTAAAAAAATCTTAGAACTTTTCGATCAACCCAATATTTTCCCTCATAAAACTAACCCTGGATTTTGTATAGTACATTGAAGGAAATATGATGAACTTAATGGATCGGGCATCAATTTAGCGGTTAGCCAATTGCATGGTGCGCCAACATCCGGACTTTGATTTGATGCTAAAAATACATTTGTTTTTTGTGTGATAATTGTGTTAGTCTGGGGTGTTGTGTAAACAACTTTTTGTTACATAAATGCTGTTCTTGAGTCTTGAAACTCCTGCTAGAAATCCTCAAAAAGAACTTCACACTATTGAGTGGCTAATTAACAATTACGGACGTCCAGTTTATTTTAGACTTGTTAGTAACAGGGTGTTCCAAAAAAGCCGCTTGAGCATTTTTTGAGGAAAATTTTTCAAAAAATTTTTTCTCCAAAATGACTCTTTAGGGGTAATTTTATACGAGAAATCGATTGCAAGCACTCCCGAAGTGTGAAAACGCTTTTTTAAACCTGTTTTTCATGAAAAATACTGGTTTTTCGAGTATTTTATACATGTTTTTCCCAGTGAAAATCAGTATTTTCCAATGAAACAGGGTGAAGAAAGCGTTTTCATGCTTCGGGAGTGCTTGCAATCGATTTCTCGCATAAAATTATCCCTAAAGAGTCATTTTGGGGGGAAAAAATTTTGAAAAATTTTCGCCAAAAAATGCTTAAATGGCGATTTTTTTGGAACACCCTGTGGTCTCTAGGTAACTAATTACTGTGCTTACCAACCTGACTACGTTCATTAGTAAGGAAAAATTCAATTTTTGACCAAAAATACGATTTTGAGCAAAAATTCGATTTTGAAAAAAAAAATTCAATTTTTAAGCAAAAAATTTAATTTGTGAGGAAAAAATTCAATTTTTGAGCAAAAATACGTTAATAAGAAGACAAAAATCACATATAATGTTTTTCATGGCTAGCTTTACGAAAAATGTCTACTACTTGGCGAAGTGGATAAGGAAGCCGCCCATCCGATCTGGCAAGTTAAGCAACGTTGGACCCATAGGTTCGATCCCACTAAGGCAACAAATTTGGATCTACAAAAAACTTTTCTTACAATGGAGCAAAAATTCTTTGTTTCATTGTTTGTAAGAAAAGTTTTTTTTGAATCAAAATTTTTTGCCTTAGTGGAGTCGACCTGAGGGCCCAACGTTGCTTAACTTGCCAGATCGGACTGAGACTTCCTTATACACTTCGCCAAGTATACGGCATTTTTCGTAAAACTAACCATAAATATAGCTTTTTTATGCATTCCTGCGCGGTCACTAAGTTAGTACTAATCCTGATTTTTCCACCATACGACCACGCAGGGATGCATCAAAAAAGCTATATCCACGTTTCTTTTCGCTTCGTTTTTAGGATCCACGTTTCTTTTCGTTTCAATGTACACGTTGCCTGGATCAATAAAAAGTTCCGTGGTAGCCAAAAAAAATTTTTCGACTATATTTGAGAAATTTTTTAAAAGTAGTAGAACACACCTAAGCAAGGAGATTGACACCCTTGACTAGCCGGATTAACTCCACAAGCAACTTGTTGTCGCCTCAGCTTTCGATTTTCAATACACCGCTGTTTGGTCTCATCAAATTCGAAATTCTCCGGACAATCGCGTTTCGTCCAAATCCCTAGATATTTATCCGCGAGCTTATACTCGTTGACTTCTTGCTCCGAGAGTGGAGAACATTCATAGAATTCTGCGACATCCAGTCCAGATTTGAAATGCTCCACTGTCATGCACAGCCGGCCAGTGATATCGGACGCTGGTGAGGATAGCCGATGGGGTTTTGTGAAATTACCAAGGCCATCTTCTTCAGATGCTAATATAGTGCTAGCTAAACAAAGAATCATTTTGGTGGGTGGTATCCCACTACATCCACTGGACAGTTCATACACTGGATAGTTTATCCAACATGGACACTTCATCCAGCATGGACATTTCATCTACTGGACACTCATCCACCAAGGACCACCAAAAAAATCCACCCAGGTGTTCCTGGTGGATGAAGTGTCCTTGGGGGACGAATTGTCCAGTGGATGAAGTGTCCGTAGACGAAATGAAGTGTCCATCCATCATGGACACTTCATTCACCATGAACATTTTACCCACCATGGAAATTTCATCCACTGGACACTTCATCCACCAAAGACCACTAAAACAATCCACCAAGGTATCCCTGATGGATGAATTGTCCCCCGGTAGGTGAAGTATCCACTGGATGAAGTGTTCATGGTGATTGAATTGTCCGTAGACGAAATGAAGTGTCCAGTGGATGAAGTGTCCATTCACCATGGACACTTCATCCACCATGAACATTTCATCCACTGAACACTTCATCCACCAAGGATCACCAAAAAAATCCACCAAGATATCCCTGGTGGATGAAGTGTCCGTGGACGAAATGTCCTTGGTGTATGAAGTGTCCAGTGGATGAACTATCCAATAGATCAAATGGGATACCACCATTTTGGTAAAATGAATTGTGCTTACATAAAAAAGAAGCTAATAAGAAATGCAAAAATATTTTTAGACTATTCAATCTTCGATTAGACATGCGAGAGACAATAAATTCATAGGTCATGTCTGAATGAACCGCTGAAACGGATTGTTCTTCGTTGGTGGTCAATTTGCACATCGACTTAGAAAAAAATGTGGACAACAAGAGAGCCCTTCTCTCGCACTCCCTCCCGGAGAGTCTCAAAGATATGGCGGAATCCCGGCCGCTACGGCTTTTAGTAGGGAGCAGTTTGCTTAATGAACACTAACACCATCTACTAAAAGTTTTTCCAAAGATGAGAGAAGGGGAGAATCATCAACCGGTTGCGGACAATCACCTCGAGAAAATAGCGGACACAAAGAAGAGAGGAGGTAGTGCTCATGTTTGTCAGCTTTTTGGAGCTGTATTGGTCAGTTCCAAAATACGACCAATGAGTATGACGCATGGCAATAGTGGACAAGAAGTAAATTAATAGCTCCTACTGACTCATGAGTCCGGCTGGATAACGGAAATGTATGCAAATATTGTTCAAGTAGCAATTTTGAATGACGACATAAGACGTCATTAACCGTATTTTAAAATTACACCACTGTTCCGGCGAAAGCGGTGGTTCAGTGATAGAAACCTGCTACGCGGGGGGGAGGGGCACCGGGTTCGATTCCCGGTGCATCATGTCGTGGGAGTTTCTAACTTTTGCTAACATGTGTTCTATCATTGCCGTTCTTGTACCATCTGTAATAAAATGCTTCCACTTTGATTTTCTACCAGACACAGTTTTTTTTAGGGTCGCCAAAATTTGGAAATTTGCGCGATTGTTTTTAACATAAGGGCCCCTTATGTTTTTTATCGATTTTTTCCGAAAATTTTTAAAAAAGACATAAGGGTGCCCCAGTGACGTATCCAGAAATTTTTTATGGGGGAGGGGGCACTACCCGAAAATTTTCAAAAACTTGCATTGGAGACCATTACCAACTCCTCGCGCTTCGCCAACTCACGCTTTGCGCGAGTTGATCACCCCTTTTTGTGCGGTACGGTCGCCACGGCGACCCTAAGAAAAACTGTGCTACCAGGATACAATTTGATCAAATTATTTTCAATAGAGACAAGCAAACGACTCTCCATGACAACCCCATCTAAAATAACGAATTTTGCTCGAAAAATTGAAAAATCGAATTTTTACTCAAAAATTCGAATTGTGGTCAGAAAATTGAATTTTTTTGTGAAAATTGAATTTTTGCTCAAAAATCGAATTTTTGATCGAAAAATTGAATTTTGTTCGAAACATTAAATTTTTTTGTGAAAAATCGAATTTTTGAGCAAAAATTAGATTTTTCACAAAAATTCGAATTGTGGTCAGAAAATTGAATTTTTGTGAAAAATTGAATTTTTGCTCAAAAATCAAATTTTGGTTGAAAAATTGATTTTTGAGCAAAAATTCAATTTTTCAACCCAAATTCGATTTCTCATAAAAAATTCGAATTTTGATCGAAAACTTGAATTTTTTTGTGAAAAATTGAACTTTTGCTCAAAAATCAAATTTTGGTTGAAAAATTGATTTTTGAGCAAAAATTCAATTTTTCACAAAATTTATTTTTTTCATTTTATGAAAATTGAAAAAATCGATGCAAAATCAATTTAAACATTCAAAAAAGTTTGTGTATTACAACGAAAACATGTACACAAATTCAAAATTTCAAATGCAATTTTCTCGAAAACTACACTGATTCAGAATATGCCGTAAAAACAAAAAATGCTCCATTTTTCATGAACTTTCGGAATATCAACAAAAATGGTGCAACTTTTTCCCCACTCGACTGGTCCTTTAAACTACGATTTTGAAATTTTTTGAAAAACATTTGATTTTTTTCAATCGACCAGAGAGTGGTCGTGTCAATCGCAATTTTGATCAAAAACTAAGTAATTTTATCAACTCTTTAGTAAAATCTCATTGACAAACACGATTTCATTTAAAATAAACCATGTTTAGTGTATAATTAAGAAATGATTAAACTCTTGTTCTCAATGCTCCCTTTTTTCTTGTATTTTCATGCGTGTCCAAGGAACGTAAAATGGCCGAAATACAAATAGTAAATAGAGATCCTCCTTTTATGCATCAAATATCAATGGAATGCAACACATGTGAAGTGTTTACGAAAATTGCATACATTTCTTGTCTTGTTTGTTTTTAATTTCTGACGTTTTGCTACTGAGAAACCTGTAGAATATAAACAATTTTAATGTGATTCTCTCAAGCTTTTTATTTTTTTTCCACGGAATTTTTTGATTTTGTACAAGGTGAGTCAAAAGAAATCGTACTTTTGCGCTTTTCAAAATCGTTTGGATCCTGTTGGGAATCGAACTTGAGAGCAATTTCTACGAGCCGACAGTCTTCGCCACTCGGCCATGAGGGCTTCTTAATCAACATTCAAAATTTTTAACGTAAAACATGATATGGGGTTAAAAAATTTTTCTTGATAGTTACCCCCATGGTTTTGGTGTCATTTTTCTTCTCTCACCGAGCCCTATCGATTGGTATAGGCCGTGACGGAATTGGACTTAAGGTCACGAAGATAGCACAAACAGGCACACATAGCGTGTTTGTGCTATCTCCGTGGACAAACGTTTAATGTTTAGGATTTTCATGCGAGAAATCGATTGCACGCATCGAAAACCTTTGAAAATCCTTTTTCAACAATGTTCAAAAAACTTTATTTCGCCAAAAAACGCAAAAGTACGATTTTTTTTACTTACTCTCTATGTTCTTGGAATTCAAATCTTCAGACTGAGACACTGAAAAAATTTTCAAACCAAAGTACATTTTTTTCGATAATTGGATAAACCAAGCGCCTACGAGTACCTATTCACTTCATGTTTTTTATTTAATTTCGACGGCTGATATTTTACTTATTATCACGAGCTTTAACGAGTGTCTCAGTCAACTTGGCCGGCTAACCTAATACCTCTCATGGCAACGGCAACGCGGTTCGCTCACTTTTTCGCTATTTTTCTTTTACTTTCATGATGATGTGAGTTGCTTGTTTTTTGTGTGCGTCTTAAATGATGTAAATTCTTCTTCTAGTTTTAGTTCAACTGTGTCAATTATTTTTTTACGAACAAAAAATAGACGAATAAGAAAATGATCCTACTATTGGGTTGTTCCAAAAATTCGCAGAATTTTATCATGATTTTTGGACCCGGAAATTTTTTTTAAAAAGGACCTATATAGGGGTAATTTTATGCGGGGAATCGAAAAAAAGTTCAACTTTTTGGTCTTCGCGCAAAAGAATTGACACCAGGCGGGATCGAACTCATATTCCCGAAGCGTGAAAACGCTCCCTTGACCCTGGTTCAGGGAAAGTCGTGGGTGTATTGACGCGAAAATGAACTAAAATTTGAATTTTCGCCGGAAAAGCGACTATCTAAAGGTTTTTCTAGGCGCGGAATCGATTTGCGCATTTTCGAAAAATGAAAAAATTCCTATGTGGAGTAAAAATTCGAATTTTTTTCAAACCATCTTTTTGTATTCGGAGGCTTTTCGACGTAGGGAACTCGAATCTGAAGGAAATTTTGGATTATGATCACTATAAGTTATCCCTATGAGAGGTATCCCCCTAAAAAGATTTCACAACGAAAATCGTTTAAATCAGTGTCATAGAAATTTTTTATGCTTCGATAATGCGCGCAATCGATTCGGCGCCTAGAAAAACCCCTAGATAGTCGGTTTTCCGGCGAAAATTTGAATTTTAGTTCATTTTCGCGTCAATACACTTATGATCCTGAATCAGGGTCAAGGAAGCTTTTTCACTCTTCGGAAATACGTGCAATCGATTCCCCGCATCAAATTACCCCTATAGGGATCATTTTCAAAAAAATTTTTGTGTATTTTTTCGGTTTGAGAAGAAATGGGAACAGATCCGAATAAAAGCAGTCGAAGTAGAAGGCTACTTCCACACCAAAGCACGATAAGGGAAAATTCTGATGGACCAAGGAGTTGAAGTAGTATCGGATGTGGTAGTCAAGCTGGTAAATCAGACATCCGACGTACTTAGCAAAATAGGCAACAAGGTTTCGGAAATCGCAGATGGAAATGTCACCAGCATTCTGGATAATTTCCCGATAGCCAAACGAATTTTCAATAACTTCAAGGACATGGCAAAAAATTTTGAAAATATACTGTATTGGAGAGCCATAGCCTTATTGATTGGAGCGATAGGCATGGTATCTGGTTTGTCACACCATACCTGCTTGTCCAATCTTCCAAAATTGTTCTTCAAGAATGTACTCTTGTTGTATTTCACCTTTGCGATATCTTCCAAATCTCAGAAATCGAGACAGCTCCATCAAGAGAATCAATAAGAGGGATCAGCGATTCATTACCTAGATTATCGAACATGAACCCGAGAACAGCTATAAAGGAATCTTGCTAATTTTGCACCAAGAATCGCAGCAAGAAGTTTACAAGACCGATGAGAAAGCTGTCGACCACAGTAAAAGCCGTATGAATAGCAGAAGTAAATGATGAAGATAATGGAAAATCCTACATGTTCCCACCGCTATCTTATACTACGGAAGAGAAAATGGTAGAAATAGCACATTACCAACACCGACCAGCTATTATCAGAACTTATAATCCAGTGGTGCATCACCGAGTAATGATAACTTCGGTATCTGCTCTTAGAAAGCCTTCCATCAGAAAAAAATGGTAACGGCAAAATCAAACGCCCATAAATATCGGTTCTTTTTGTCCAATCTTCCAAAATTGTTGTTCAAGAATGTGCTCTTGTTGTATTTCACCTTTGCAATGTTTTCAACATCTCAGAAATTGAGACAGCTCCATCAATCTATGAGAATCAATAAGAGGAATCAGTGATTCACTACCTAGCTTGTTTCGGCTCTAGGAACTTCCACAACGAAAAAAGTGGAACGTCCACAAATGTCGATTTTCTCGTGAAAACCGTTGTGGAAGTTCCGCATGTCGTTTTGAACCCCATTGTGGAAGTTCCTAGAGCCTTGTTTCGTGCCAACATTATGTCAGAACTTTTTGCATCCCATGTCAGGACTACTTACATCTTTTACCAGGACTTCTCTGCCCCCCTCCTGTATTATAAAAAGTTTTTATGTGTTATTTAAAAATTAAAAGAATCAAAGTATTTTTATTTTAGGTGTTATGGGCTGGAACGATGACCGGAAATTTTGTTGTGGATTGTTGAAGGCTAGCTCATCGTTTTTAACTCTATCAGTATTTGATTTCTTAATATTATCATATGCATTTATCTTCACAATTACCAATTTATCGGAGGGCGAATCAAATTATTGTCAAAGTACTGCCTGCTACTCCGTGCCTTACGTTTATTTGGCACCGTTTCTTGTCATTGAGGTAATTTTGAATTTTTTTAATTTAAAAGAAAAATGGAGCCCTTCGACTAAAAAAATTCAACTTTTTGGTCTTCGCGTAAAAGAATTGACACCAGGCGGGGATCGAACTCGCATCTATATTTTGATGGTCTGGCTCCTTAACTATTAGGCTATGGGCGCCCACTTTTTTGTC
The DNA here is from genome assembly GCA_900406225.1 of Acrobeloides nanus. NCBI lineage: Eukaryota > Metazoa > Nematoda > Chromadorea > Rhabditida > Cephalobidae > Acrobeloides > Acrobeloides nanus. Next base: position 16,723 of record OZJO01027681.1, on the reverse strand, counting down.
GAAACGGAATATAGGAAACTTTTTAGGCCTTTTGGTTATTCTCTCTACTTTTTGCTCTTATTGGGATAAAATGTGTGCCATATTTACAAGTGCTTTATTTGATCAATTCCGTACTCGTATTAAGTGCTTCTTTAACGCTGACAATAAATGCCATTCGCAATTTTATAAATATTATGAGCATGAATATTTCTTGGTCACCAGCTTTAATTCTTGTGCTTTCAAATGGGTTTTTTCTATTCGAATGTTATTTTCTCTATATCAAGTTTATATTCTATAAAATGAATGTGCGGAAAAGAAAGGTAATCATATCCAAAATCACATAAAAATACAGAGTGGTCCAGTATGACATAAGAAAATTTGATATAAAAAATTTTTACTTGCAGTTGTTTGCTTGTTGCTATAGGCGTAGAGATATTTTAAAGATTTTTGAATAAGTCTGTGTATTGAAGCGAAAGCTTGAATTTTTTTCTTTAAGGAATTTTTGAAAAATAACATCGCCAATCGATAGAGAGTGTTGAAAAACGGTAGTATCCCAATTTTCGTGAAAATCGGAGGTTACCCTTTTCGAGACAATTAAATACAATTGAATTTTCTCGAAATGGGTTTTTGGCAAAAAAGAAATTCGAATTTTTTGAAAAATGGGAAAATTCGATTTTTTGGTCAAAATGGGAAAATTGATTTTTGACCAAGAAAAGAAACCAAAATTGGGGTACTACCGTTTTTCACCACGCACTATCGATTGGTGGTGTTATTCTTCAAAAATTTCTTAAGGAACAAATTCAGGTTTTCGCTTCAATACACAAACTTTTCGCTTTAATACACAATCAACTATCATGCTGGACCACCCTGTATTTTGTATTTTAAGGCTGTGTCTACATCGGAAAAAGGCATGAGGCCCGTGAACATGAACATAGCTGAAGATGCCTATAGTACACGTTCGACGGTTATTGTGACAGATGATTACTTGCCGACTCCACCTCCATAAATATTGAATGAGAATTCGAGTTTCCATGAAAGCAATAACATGCGCGAATGGCTTCGGGGTAAATTTAATTCCCTAGAGAATATAAAATACAAAATATTTCGTTATTTTTAGAAGTGTGACGAAGAAAATGGGCTCAGAGAAGAACGATCAGGTGAAGTAATGGAAAAGAGTGGGTGTTTGTCTAATTTTCAACCCGGAGTGATTTTCGTGATAATAAAAAAATATTATGTACAATTTTGTGTTAATGGAAGAGATAAAAAAATTCTATACAGATCTGTATCAACATTTTTTATTGAACTATATACACTTTATATACAGACATTTTCAAAGCTAAAAAATTTTTCTTTTTTAAAGAAAATTATGAATCGAAAGACACACTAGTCCAGTGGGAAAGAAGTTGCCCCATTTTTGTTGATATTCGTAAAGTTCATGAAAAATGGAGCATTTTTTGTTTTTACGGCATATTCTGAATCGTTGTAGTTTTCGAGAAAATTGCGCTTGAAATTTTGAACCTGTGTACATGTTTTCGTTGTAATACATAAACTTTTTTGAATTTTTAAATCGATTTTTAAAATTTTTCATAAAATGAACACTGTAACAATTTTTTATAACTAAATGAGACGAACAAAATGACACCAAAATTATCCAATTGGAAAATTGTTTTGGGTTATTGAAACGAAAATTCTGATTCAGGGTTTTCGTTTCAATAAAAAAAACAATTTTCAAATTGAATAATCTTGGTGTCATTTTGTTCGTCTTATTCAGCTATAAAAAATTGCTACAATGTTCATTTTATGAAAAATTTAAAAAATCGATTTAAAATTTCAAAAAAGTTTGTGTATTACAACGAAGAGCTTGTAACAAATTCAAATTTTCAAACGCAATTTTCTCGAAAACTACAACGATTCAGAACATGTCATAAAAATAAAAAATGCTCCATTTTTCATGTACTTTCCGAATATCAACAAAAATTGGCAACTTTTTTTCCAACTGGACTGGTCCTTTAACGGTACACTTTATCCAGAAAAACTCTATGAAAAAAATCTGAAAATTCATAAAATTTGGGAGCATTCTTTGCGAACGAACCAACTTCTGCAATTGAACGGAGAAGAGATAAAAAGATAACAGGTCTTCGAATTTGAATGTAGTTTTGTTATTGAAGCGAAAACCCTGCGTACAAATGTTTGTTTCAATAAACGCAAAATTTAAATTTTTTGAAAAATTGTTGATTTGCTATTTTTGTCAATCGATTATACTCATGAAGTTTTTTCTTTCGCAAAAATGCTCCAAATTTTATAATGTTTCAGAAGAAATTCTTTTATGGCTTATCCGATTACAGTGTAACTATACAAGGACAATTTGGTATAGAAGAAAATTTTTTTGGCTACCACGGAACGTTTTATTGAATCAAGCAACATGTATATTGAGACGAAAAGAAACGTGGATCCTTAATTGCTTTTTTGGTGCATCCCTGCGTGGTCGTATGGCGGGAAAATCAGGATAGTAAGTACTGTGTAGTAGTTAGTAGTAGTAGTCTGTAGTACTATTACTACAGACTACTACTACTATAGACTATATTAGTAATAGTAGTAGTCTGTAGTAATAGTCTGTAGTAATGTAGTCTGTAGTAGTGGAGTCTGTAGTAGTAGTCTGTAGTAGTAATTAGTACTAATCCTGATTTTTGCACCATACGACCACGCAGGGATACATCAAAAAAGTTATATCTACGTTTCTTTTCGTTTCAATGCACACGTTGCCTGATTCAATAAAAAGTTCCGCGGTAGCCAAAAAAAATTCGATTGAGATTCCTGTATTTGATTAAAATGAAACAATAGATGAGCTTCTTTCACTTTCATCAAGACTTCCATAGTCGCTGGGGATTTTCGTAGGCTTCACCAAAACAGCCGTTGGTGTTAAAAGATTCGCTTTCGAAGCGGGATCCACTATTTCTGGGAATTCATCAACTTCAACCTTATATCTATTCGGCTTGAATGTGTGCAAGACAAAGTTGACCTAAATTAGAAAATATGTAAGCCTAAGAAAAGAGCACAAGACTTACGAAAACTATCCCAAAAACACCTCCAATAACAGCGCCACCACATACATCAGCTAGTCGGTGTTTATAGTCACGCACACGGGACATGCAGATGAAAAAGACGATCATGGAGACCACAAGTTGGATCAAACTCTTTATAGGCTCGGTAATCTTGCATCTCTTTTGAAGATAAACCTAAAAGAAAATTTGGTACTCATTAAAGGACCAGTCCAGTTTTGAACAAAAAATTTTGGAGCTGCGTCTCTTTGGGGAGACGCAATCAACAGGATTCCAAAAACTGATACTTTTTTGAAGTATTTTATGGAAAAATATCCTCTAAAAGCTTAGGCTTGGGCTTAGGCTTAAGCTTGGGCTTAGTCTTAAGCCTAAGCCCTTAGAGGATATTTTTCCATAAAATTTGTAAATGCTTTTACTTACTATGATAAAAATTCCGAAGAAAACAGAATGTGTAGCATGCCCAGAAGGGAAAGAAAAATATTCGTCTTCTTTGAACATACCCAGGCATTCATAGTCTTCGATGAAGTTCATCGAATCTGGTGGGCAAAGTGCTGTAAGATTGGGTTGACACACCGCCAAAAAGTTGGGACGTAGTCGAGACATTGTTCGTTTCCCGAGGTTGGCCACCGCACTTGCAGCTAAATCTCCAGTACACATGATGACTAAAAATTAACATTTAGGATAAAGTAACAAATTTTGGAAATTCATCAATTTTGAAGTTATTGTGGATCAAGGGGGGTCACCCCAGGATCAAAAATCGAAACAATTTTTTCTAAAATGACATATTTAGGGGTAATTTTATGCGAAAAATCGATTGCGCGCATTCCCGAAGCGTGAAAATCTTTGTTTGAGTTGAAAAATACGTTTTTTACCCATATTTTCACATTTAAAATACGTATTTTTCAATTTTTAAGGGTGAAACAAAGGGTTTCACGCTTCGGGAATGCGCAATCAATTTTTCGCATAAAATTACTCCTAAATATGTCATTTTAAAAAAATTTTAGAAATTTTTTTTCGATTTTTGACCCTGGAGTGACCCCATGATCCACAATAAGTCCGAATCTTTTTGACTAGATGTTTTATGGTAGTTCAAAAAATTGATACATACCAAGAAAATAAATGCAGTTCACCACACATGGATGCAACATTGTTTCTCGTATTAATCTTGCTCCATTTCGCCTCGTCACATGTTTCACAAGTGAATATTCACTTACAATAATCTAAAAATTTGTTTGTCTATATTTTATGCAAATTTTTTTTATCATGCATACCAATAAAAATGCCATTATCCCATAAAGGGTATTCATTAAGTTGCTAGGCACCGTATCCCATCTGAATGGATATCTGATCTCATTGTCGTTGCAGAAAAATCCTAAAAGCACTTATCAGGAAGTCTTTTTTCGATATATTGGGTGACGCAAAAAAAGTGGTTTTTTGAGACCCGAAAATTTATTTTTCTAAAAATAACGCCCTAGGGGTAATTTTACTCAGGGAATCGATTGCGGGCGTGGCCTTATTTGCGGACGAACATTTGCGGATGAGACATTTGCGGATGCGACATTTGCGGACGAACAGAGTCTAAAATGGTTAGTAAAGCCATGTTCGACTCTGTTCGTCCGCAAATGTCGCATCCGCAAATGTCTCATCCGCAAATGTCTCGTCCGCAAATGTCGCATCCGCAAATGTCTCATCCGCAAATGTTCGTCCGCAAATGTCGCATCCGCAAATGTTCGTCCGCAAATAAGGCCACGCCCGATTGCGCACTTTCCTGAACCCAGAAAATGCTTTCCTGACCCTGATTCAGGGACAAAATTGGATTTTCGAAGCGAAAATGGTCATTTTTCTCGTTTTTTTTCTTCTGAAAATCACTTTCTAGTGATTGAGAAATATCATTTCCATGCATTAGGAAATCGTTTTATGCTTTGAAAACATGTGCAACAAAATGACTAAAAACACTTATCAGTGTGTCACCAAAATTATCCAATTTGAAAATTGTTTTGTATTATTGAAACAAAAACATGAATCAGAATTTTCGTTTCAATAACCCAAAACAATTTTCCAATTGGATAATTTTGGTGTCATTTTGTTCGTTTCAATTAGCTAGAAAAATATCTACAATGTTCATTTTATGAAATTTTAAAAAATCGATTTAAAAATTCAAAAAAGTTTGTGTATTACAACGAAAACATGTAAACAAATTCAAAATTTCAAACGCATTTTTCTCAAAAACTACAACGATTCAGGACATGCCGTAAAAACAAAAAATGCTCTATTTTTCATGATTATACCATCTATGGATATCCAAATGTGGGTTGCAAAAAATCGTATTACCTGTCTTAGCATATGGTATAGCTAAAGCAATATATCTGAGCGCAATCGTAGCCGGCAATGAAAATATAGCACACCAAAGATGACGACCCATCCTTTACTCAGAAAACAAAAAGCACAGACTAATGCTTTATCAATTGGAGTGATGGAAAAATGAAAAGTGATTGACTGCAATTTACCCAGCCCATAAAATGAGCGAGGTCGGCAAAATTTTTGACGCTTTATTTCTAAAATTATCATCTGAACTCGGACCATTTTTCCATGAAATGACGAAAATTTCTTCTCCGTTTCCATTCTTTTCTTCAGCCGGCGGCAAAACTCTTATCAAATTTATGGCTTTATCAGCCCTTGTCTCGTAATATAGTTTTTCTCAATGTAAATTTGAGACAAAACAGCTGGTCTTGTTTTTTTATTAACTAACTGACTAAATTGCACAATTATATCCAATTGAAAAAATTATGAAATATATCAAGATCATTATGGAGAATTCTATGGTTGATGCCGTATTACAAAACATGATGTTATTGCAATAACAATTTTGCCAACTAGTCTTGTTGCTAACGTCGACATTTTTGCAAGCTAAATTGAACAAAGTTGAGCTGCTAAAAAATCCACATACTTGGTGATTGTTGTTCTAATGGCGCAGTATTAGAACACCCCAGTTGGATAGCATTCGCTGAAAATATGTTAACAATAGACGTTTCTCACCATTTTTTACGTCAGATTCTCACGGTCAAATTTTACAAAAAATTTTGCACCAGAAGTCCAGTGTTGTACTTGATTAGTGACAAGTGAGCAAAAATGAATGAAATTTTGTGACGCAATTTTCAATTTTTGAAGATTTTTGCAATTTTTTCGAAATTTTCAATGAAATTTTTAATAAATTTTTCAATTTTTGAATATTTTTGCAATTTTTGACGCAATTTTCAATTTTTTCGAATTGACAAGTGGGCAGTTGATAAGTGACAAATTCACTAAAAAAACCGACAAGTCAGTCACTTATCACTTGTCGAAAAAAACTGACTAACCTCTTTTTCTTAGGCAGTTTTTTTCGACAAGTGACAAACTTGTCGGTTTTTTAGTGAACTTGTCACTTATCAAGTACAACAATAGACCCCAAACCATATTCTCATAAAAATTTTTGGAGCTATTCAGTCTGGGAGCCCCCCCCCCATGGGATGAAAAAAATTTGCAAATTTTTTTTCAGAAAATGACCCCATTGGTGTAAGTTTTAACGAGGAATCCAAAAAACGCACTCCCGAAGCGTAAAAACATTTCCCTGAAACTGTTTCGAGCAAAGGTCATATAACTTGAAAATACCATGTGATTGTTGTTTGTTTTCTGATAACACAAGACAAAAGAATCGATCTGTGTTTCTACTTGTACAAAGAAAAGTATAAAGCCTAAAAAACAAATCAGCAAACACCGTTCGTTGAACAACTACAAGAAACAAAGATTTCAGTAAGTGTATCGACGTTCTCTTATCCCAACGGACCACATTTTGAACAAGAATCATATGTTAACTCTTAAACTTTGCTCGAAACAGTGTCAAGGAAGTGTTTTTATGCTGTGCGTTTTTTGAATTCCTCGTTAAAAATTATGCTAAAGGGTCATTTTCCACAAAAAAATTTCAAATTTTTTTCACATCCTTGGGGTCCCCAGACTTGAATAGGCACAAAAATTTTCTGTGTAATAAAGAATTTTTCTTTTTTATGTTAAAAAAGAATCAGATAAAAAACAAATTGTGAGAAAACGCCATTGCAAAAAATTGCTGTAAAATTTGACCGTAACTGTGAGGAAACGCCTATTGCCGATGAAAAGGGATTTACCTTCAGTATTTGGACCCTTAGTACACCAAACTCCAGAGCAATTTGTTAGTTCGCTACAGCCGTTAGGCAAACCTTTTTGACCAAATGGTACTAAGCAGTTATAACAAGGAATTGTTACAGCTGCATCTATAAATCTATCTTTCTCAAACACTACAGGATGTATAAAAAAACTGGAATTTGGGTGATTTTTTCATGTTTTTTCGGCCCGAAATTTTTTTTAAAATCCTAAAAATGACCCATATAGGAGTAATTTGATGCGAGAAATCGATTGCGCGCATTCCCGAAGCTTGAAAATGCTTCCCAGATCCTGATTCAGGAAAGTAAGTGTTTATATAAAAGCTAAAAATACAAATTTACAAGCTTAGGGAATGCGTATAATCGATTTTCCGCATAAAATTACCCATATATGGGTCATTTTTAGGATTTTTGAAAAAAAAATTTGGATGAAAAACATAAAAAACTGCCAAAATTCCTATTTTTTCGATACACCCTGTAATTATAGACTAACTTTATACCTATAAAATAACTTGGAATAACAGCAAAAATTAAGGCATAAATCCAATGCATTATTTGGAATCCAACCAAGTAGATCATGCGAAACAAAAAGAATAACGTTTCTAAGGAACCAAGCCATTCTTCAAATGGAGTTATGTATTGGATAAAGGATCAGCATTCACTTAAAAATAAAATTTGGCTAAAACGTTCTTCATTCAGTTAATGAAAAACAAAGTAACTTTATTACCGATATCATAACAAAACATATATTAACACAAAATCTACAGGAAAAGCAGTTAAATTTAAAAAAGGAGAAATGCACAATAAAAAAGATATTATAAGTTAAATTTCTATTAATACAGAGTGAGTAAAAAACCGTACTTTTGCGTTTTTTGCTGAAAATTTTTCAAAGATTTTTTTCAAAAATCACCTATAGGGGTATTTTCATGTGATTTTAGAAAAAAATTTTGAAAATTTTTCGCCAAAAAAGCACAAAGTACGGTTTTTTTGGCTCACCCTATAAAACCATTTTGCATGTTTAAATATCGTGCATAAAACATCCTTTTGGAATAAACAAGAGAACATAATGGTACAAAAATAAATTAACAAGGGGTACAACATTACCCCAGCACCACTCATCCATTTTCAATTATTTGAAATTCTCACGACGCGGTAAAAAAAAATACACGTTTTTAAATTAGAACTTTAAGGAGATAAATTCTATAGCCTTTAAACAAAAAACATAATGGATAGACATATTAACTCCTATTTATTAATTCAACATTTCGACATTGTTCAAGGGTTTGTGCGACGAGTTCTAGAAGACGATGTTCAGGAGAATGACGGGCGTTAAATATGCTTGAAAAAACTGCCAATCGAGAAGCAGCAAAAGTTTGGACACGTTCGAGTAGTTCAATATAAGATTCAGCAGTAAATGGAGACACTTGCACGAATCGTTCAATGGTCGAGACCAAATTCAAAAAGAGTTCCACATTCAATTCACTGGGTGCCGTATCTAACAGCGTGTCCAGCACATTCACAATCAATTCCAGGTTGTTAAAAGAGTCGACAATTTTGTACTAAAATGTGGGGGTAATTATTCTTATCAAAGAAAAATGGGTGATATTTTTTTGCACCTAAAAAACACTTTCTTGCACTTAAATCTCACTTTATTGCACCTAAATGTCATTTTTTTGCACCTAAAATCTTTTTTTTTTCAGACTCAATTTTTTGCATTAAAAAATTTTTCTGATCTAAAATTGCATGTTGAATACTCGAAAATGCGTTTTATTGAGTATACAAATTCATTTTTAGAATATCGAAATTGTTGAAAACCTCTAAAAAAGAATTTGTAGGACTCACTAAGACGCATTTTCGAGTATTCAACCTGCAATTTTAGATCATAAAAAATGTTTTTCTAATGCAAAAAAATTGATTCAGATCAAAAAATAAGATTTTAGGTGGAAAAAATGAGATTTAGGTGAAAAAATGTTTTAAGTGCAAAAAATATTATCCAAGACAGATCCAAATACTATTGATTTTTGGGCAAACATTCGATATTTGAGCAAAAATTCGATTTTTAAGAAAAATTTGATATTGAGCAAAAATTCAATTTTGAGCAAACTTTCGATTTTTGGGTACAAATTTGATTTTTGTGCAAAAATTCGATTTTTCGAGTGGGCATTTTCAGGCCCCTTTAATACCCCCACGAATAGGAACTAAAAATGAACTTTTGCATCCTCGAATATTGATAAAAAAATAAAATTACCTGATAGATAAGTTCAGCTGTTAAAGCTATTGCAAAAATTCGACGCTTTATATCCGGAGTAGCCAACAATTCAGTAATAAAAGAAATAACCATATGCGTCGAAGGAACGCCTTTGATCATTATCGGAATTAGGCGAATAGGGTATGTCTAAAAAAATCAAATAAATTGAAAATAAAATACAAAAATTGAGAGAAAACTTACACAACAAATTGTTTATCCAACCACACTTGCACAACCCCGTTTTGAGCTATACATTTGTATATGGGATTGAGGGGGAGGAGTCAATAGTGGGGTGGAGGGTAGGGGTCGCGTGGGGGTAAGGTCCCCCATTTCACAAAAATTGCCTCCCATTTCACAAAAATTGCCTCACTTTTCACAAAAATTGCCTCACTTTTCACAAAAATTGCCTCACTTTTCACAAAAATTGCCTCACTTTTCACAAAAATTGCCTCACTTTTTACAAAAATTGCCTCATGTTTTACAAAAATTGCCTCTTTTTGACAAAATTGCCTCATTTTTCACAAAATTGCCTCGTTTTTCACAAAAATTATCTCATTTTTCACTAAAAAAAATTTCATTTTTAGCATAAAAAAGCATTTCTATAAAAAAATTTCGCCCGAGGCGCTGGTTATTTGCTTTAACCAAAGTTTTTTTGTTGAAATACTCGAAAAAATTGCCTTGGTCCCCTTGATTTGCCCAAAATTTTCAAAAAACCTAAAGTCTTAATGATTTTTTGAAATTTGAGATACTGCCTAGATCCCTAACAATACTGGACACACCTCCAATTCATTAAACGACTTACCTGAAAATGAACCAGTTTAGCTAGATTTATATTGGCAATAAACATTTCATGAATTTGTGCGCAAGCGATACGACGTATTTCTTCCAAATAGGGCTTTTCTACAGGATCACCATCACAGATTTCTAGCAGCATTTGGACAATCGCAGAATTCTGAGCATTTTCTAGGGCCATGTGCAAATCGTTTCGCTCAGCACGCTCGACATCACTAAAAAATAAATTAGTTTCACAATCCGACAACTTGATCTTTCTTCAACAAGGCCCGTAGCCCACTCGTATCACATTTATCAAACATAGGGAGCTAGTCCACTTTGTTGGATTCACTTAACATGGTCCAAAAGTCGAATTTTTTCTCTTAAAATTAGCCAAAAAAATCCTATCAGGGGTTTTCTTAATCAAGAAACACATTGGTGGTGTTATTTTTGCGTGAAAATCTATTAAAAAATACTGAAAAACTTCATTTTTGAATTAAAACTTCGCTTTTTTGATATCAAAAACAAAGTTTTAATTCAAAAAATGAAGTTTTCCAGTATTTTTTAATAGATTTTCACGCAAAAATAACATCACCAATGTGTTTCTCGACTAAAAAAATCTCTAATAGGATGTTTTTTCGGCTGATTTAAAAAAAAGACTTTTGTACCATGATAAGTGAATCCAACAAAGAGAACTAGTTCAAAACCTAGTATTAAACCATATATAACATATGCGTTAAATGAAATTAAATAAGAACAGGGTTGATCTAACAAACCAAATGTATTGAAGCAATAGCCATGCTAGACAAACACTGTTAGCGCTAGACATTTGTGGAATTAAAACATTTTTATAGTGGGTTATTGTGTTAGTCTTACCAATTTTCAATTCGTTACGAATAAAATACCTACGCATTTTGAGATCCAAGATTTTGAATTGCTACTCGATTTAGACGAGCCTGATTCCATGCTCGATTAGCTTCCAAATAAAAAGCCAACATGTTCATTAAACATTGAAAGTGAACGGGACTTGAAAAAACTCGCTCATCAACTCGAAAGAGTGACAATGGCTGAGCAACGAGTAACTCATTCTCGAAAGATTGGGACTTTTCTCCAATCAAATGACTAAATGTTGCTTCATAAATGTGGCGTGGAACAATATTTTCAAGTCGATGCCAAATGGAACAGACTTTCTCGATTAAAGAGCGTGCAATCGAAGCATCCAATGTTTTTGACATAGCTTTGGCAATTGTCTTCATGTGGCGATGTTGCTCTTGGATTGGCGATGCGTCAACGTATTCTATTAATCGGGTAAATTTATCACACTTGTAGGGTAACTCGTTCAATGCTGATTCTAGTTGATCTTCTGATACTACGAGTCTTGTAGTTGATTCATTCGAGCTAAAATGATTTTTTAAGTTTCATGGTTATAAATTTTAAGTAAAAAATTCTATTAATCAATAATGATCATAGATTGGCAGACTTGATATACAAATTCTACATGTTATAAAACATAAGAAACGGTAATAAACTTGGGACTATTCAAGTCTGGGGCCCAATGAAGTAAAAAAATTTGAAATTTGTTTTCAGGAAATGACCCCTTTAGCGTAATTTTTAACTAGGAATCCAAAAAATGCACTAAAACCACTTCCCTGACACTGTTTCAAGCAAAGTTGAATAATATAACATGTGATTCTTGTTCAAAATGTGACCTGTTGGGATAAGAGAACATCGATGCACTTAGTGAAGGCAAGGATACAGGTGTGAGCTCCGGTGTTGGGGTCGACAAAGTTCATAGAGTGATTGACATTTATGTGTCCATAGCCTTCGAGCAGATTCTCGATCCCATCATAAGCTCCCCACTAGTCTGACATGATGGTCGTGCCAAGTAAGATGTATTCCTTGATAATAGGTAGCAAGGTGTCGGTATTTCGGCGGCCTATAAGCTTCATTGAATCGACTTGGGGCAAGCTTCGAGCTTGCTCCAAGTCGATTCAATTGTCTGGGTGTGAGCTCCGGTGCTAGGGTCGACAAAGTTCATCAAATGATTTTCCATAGCCTTCGGGCAGATTCACGATGCCACCATAAGCTTTCCACAAGTCTGAAATGATGGTTGTGCCGGGTAAGACGTAGTCCTGGATGATAATAAATAGCAAGGTGTCAGCATTTCGGCGATCAACAAGCTTCAAGAAGGTATAAACAGAGCCCCTCTCCATACTTGCACTTGGAGACAAGCTTTTCAGCCAACTCAAGCAGCTGCATCTCTCGCAAGTCGTCAATGGTTGCCAACTTGATCTTTGTTTCATGTAGTTGTTCAGCGAAAGATATTTGCTGCTTTGTTTTTAAGGCTTTTATTCTTTTCTTTGTTTATATTTGTACGAGTAGAAACACAGCTCGTTTCTCTTATGTTATCAGAAAATGAACAAAAATCGCATGTTATATCATTTTCAAGTCATATAAACTTTGCTAGAAACAGTGTCAGAAAAGTGTTTTTACGCTTCAGGAGTGCGTTTTTTGGATTCCTCGTTAAAAATTACGCTAAAGGGATCATTTTCTGAAAAAATTTCAATTTTTTTCACGTCATTGAGCCCCAGACTTAAATAGATCATAAACTTAACAACTTGGAGAATGTATAAAGGATATGTGTGAATCAATCAATTGACATCATTTGATGTAAATAAAATGGCCAAAAAATGAAAGTATAAAAGCATACCGTTTTTTGCTTTCAACATTTCCATGGTGATATTCCAATGCTTCAACCAAAGTAGGCAACATATGTGGCATACAAAACGCAGTTAGCTTGAACAATGTTGATCGCAAAGGAAGAAAGTCGTTCGGCCGAGCGTCGACTAAACTTAGAAGATAGCGAATCGGAATTTTTGCCCATAGCTCAGAGGAGTATCGAAAAAGACCAAGACCGTGCTGAAAAGTTGCAGGTAGCGGTTTAGTATCCAAAACATAAGTGTAGATGAGTATGTAGTATAAAGACAAAATTCGAGCCATCAATTTCGTATTATCATAAATATCCGAAGCAAATAGATCCTAAAATGTGCAAAAAAGTCTATTATAATTTCGGTAGGAGATCTTGATCTTGGTCAAAATCTTGATCTTGCCGATCTCTAATCAAAACTTTAAAAATTCGAAATTTTCTTTCAAAAATTCTTATTTTTGACGATCTCGGGAACATTTGATTTAAACCCTGAGCGCGATTGCAAAAGTTTTAGGGGGACGATGAGAGAAGACGATTGACATCGAAATCGGAGAAAATTTTTTTCAAAAAAAGGTTAGCTATAGCATGGATTAAGTATTAGTAATAACTAATACATTTTTTAAATTACTTATTACTTACTTTAAAAAAGTTTTCTTCAATAGGCCGAAGATAAGATTGATTTTCTCTTTCAGGAATACAACTTTGCGCATATAATTCGAGTAATTTGGCCATAATAGGATGAATTGGCGCTTCACATTCGACTAGCTGCTGTTTTAACCACTCCTAAAAAATGGGTGTATAGAATCATGTGTAGACAATTTAGCGTAAAAAAAATTAAAGTTTTCAAATAAAATACGATCTCACTTGTATTTGAGCACTTTGATTTGCAAAATTTCTTGCTGATAAAATTTGCGTTATTGTATGTGCTGGTAAGGGACCCACAGATTTTGCACTTAATCTCTTCGTTACATTAAAATTAGATCCCATTTCTGCTAGATCTTGATCACTTACTAATCGATTTATGTAAAGCGATTTTAATGAATTTATTTTGCGAACCATTGGCACCTTAAATTTTCAAATTATATAAAAAAGAATTAATTTTTCAAAAAAGCTCAATTTAACAACTATGCAACAAAATTCTTTTAAATGCGATCATTTGTTTGAGTAAAAAATCGTTGAAAAATGGTTAAAACTTGTTCATTTGTTAAGGGATAAACAATTATAAACAAAGATTTTTGAAGCAAATTCCCCTGGTTGCCGCCACTCAACGTTGACTAAACTCGGTAAAAATTTTTTACTTTCTTCTGAAAATTACCCCATTTAGGGGTAATTTTATGCAAAAAATCGATTACGCGCACTCTCGCCACCTGAAAACCGCAGAAAAATGGTGAAAATTCGATTTTCTCGAGAAATGGAAAATGTTAATGTATCATTTGGATCAATGTTGCAGCGTTTCGTTGTCTGATAACTCGCATTTATGATCAGATCCTTGCTCCACCATTCCAAAAATCCATTTTGGATGTCTACGTACGAGTCTTCTTCGTCGACCGTACTTTCTTGACATGTAGTGTTCAGCTTCAGCTTCGACTACCAAGTTGGGGCTACCGAATTGAGCAGGATGCGTGCGAAAGTTCCGCGAGCAGACTTGATGAAATTTCTTGACCAGTGAACGACATGCCGGTTTTAAATTCAGCATATTCGATTGGTTTACGCATTGCCCAGAAGAAAGCTTGAAGATGTCTTTGTAGTTCAGGAGAGCGCCTTCAAAGAAAGTCCCGGTTTTGAATCCACGCTGTGGTGTATTTGGTCGATGAAGCCGACGGTTACATCGCCAAAATTTACTTCCATGAGTACCAATTATAAGTTTCATATCGGCCCCGCACTAGCATTGCATGCTTCCGTGAAGAAGGGCCCATACTGGCCAACCAGTCTTCGAATTCTTCATCCAAAAGTCACATCTTAGCGGAAATCTTGTCATTCATTGATGGCCATTTTTGATCGAACAATGATCGGTGTAGTTGCATGAAAGCAACGATTTTATATGGTTTTTCGCAGGCATCCCTGCGTGGTCGTATAAATTTGTTAATTTTCCCGCTAAAAAAGATCACGCAGGGATGTATGAGAAGAATATTTATACATTTCTCGAGACAATCGAATTTCCATCATTTTTCTGCGGTTTTCAAGTTGTGGGAGTACGCGCAATCGATTTTTCGCATAAAATTACACCTAAATGAGTAGTTTCCGGAAGAAAATAAATTTTTTTGTCTAATTTAGTCAACATTTAGTGGCGGCAACCAGGGGAACTTGCTCCAGATTTTTAAATATTAATTGTTGTAAAAATATGAGCAGGCCCGTAGGAATGGGGGCACATGTTTTTCAAAACTTGAAAAGGAAAAAAGTTTGAAGTCATGATCTGAAAAATGGGCTCTAGCAAAATTGGAAACGCAAAACTAGAAACGCAAAATTGGAAAATGCGCTAGAAATTTTTTTTTTGGAAAACGCTGTTTTTATACCGAAAATGCTAAGAAAATTACGATTTTGGCGAAAAAAATGTTGAATTTTGATTAAAAAATGAAAATTTTTGGACATTTTGAGAGAAAATTTGGTCATTTTTGGTGAAAAATCATTTTTTATGATTTATGTAAAAAGTTTTAAATTCAGGGTTTTCGTGTTGATATTCAGGCTAATTCGACCCGTTTTCGGACGGCTAGCGTGAAATGCGTTTCACGACTGATAGCACGCAGTCTAAACAGTTGCAGTCAATACAACTTTTTTTTATTCGATTGAAAAAGTTGCGTTGATTGGCATGAACAGTGTTCAAACATGTTCGTTTTCATTAGAGATCGGCAAGATCAAGATTTTGGTCATGATCTTGATTAACAAATTTTGAGGTTCATCAAGATTTTATTAAAGGGGGTCCAAATTAGGGCCCTTTCTCCAAAAAATTTGTTTTGAAAAATGACCTTCTAGAGGTAAAAATAGGGTGAAAAATCGAATGTGCACATCCCCGTCACGTGAAAATGCTTCCTTCATCTTGTTTTCGCGAAAATAGCACTATTTCACGTTAAAAATAGTGCTATTTTCGCGAGAGATAGTTTCGCAAAAGATGAAGGAAGCATTTTCACGCGACGGGGATGTGCGCTTTCGATTTTTCACCGTATTTTTACCAACAGGTAACAAAAAAAAACAGGTCACAGGAGAGAAATTTTTTTGAAGATGGCCGTTTTTATGTTGAAAATGCTAAAAATCACGATTTTTGATGAAAAAAGGGAAATTTTTGGACTTTTAAAAAATATAAAATTCAGGGTTTTCGTGTCAATACTCCAACTAATTCAATACTCCAAACGAGATCGAGACACCGTCTCGACTTGAGTCACGAATTCGAGACGTTTAGGGTGCGCGTTATCAGTTGTGCCCAGTGATGTTTTGTTTTCATTTGTTTCGTTTCTAATAGTTTTTATTTTTTTACACTTATAAAAACACAAAAATTCATGTTTACGTTTGTGAAAACGATTGGAAACAAATGAATCTTGTGTTTACGTTTGTGAAAACGATTGGAAACAAATGGTTCTTGTGTTTTCGTTTGTGAAAACAATTGGAAACAAATGAATTTTGTGTTTACGTTTGTGAAAACGATTGGAAACAAATGGTTTCTTGTGTTTTCGTTTGTGAAAACAATTGAAAACAAATGAATCTTGTGTTTTCGTTTATGAAAACAATTGAAAACAAATGAATCTTGTGTTTTCGTTTGTGAAAACAATTGAAAACAAATGAATCTTGTGTTTTC
>OZJO01027677.1:0-45218 GCA_900406225.1 Acrobeloides nanus | reverse complement strand
TTTTTTGTCCAATTTGGCACCAGATGAAAAAACTTCTGGCATGTTAAATGAAACTATTCTTCAAAACCATTTGGTCATGTATAGGTACAATTTTTTAAATTTTCATCTATTTAAATTTTCTAGAAGCATCATGTTTTTCAATCAACTTATTTTTCCGCTTGATATTTTCATTATTGTCGCAGGTGCTTATGTTAGCAGTGTTACTATGGTGATTTTCATATTGTCCGTTCAAGGCCTAGCGAATAGCATTGAAAAGTTCAATGAGGAAATAAAAAAGTACATCAAAGAAGAAACACTTTTGGTAAAGCAAATTTTGGAGCTACTGAACTTGGGGGGGGAGTGGCACTTAACGTGACTCCCAAGGCCGAATTTTTACCCTTAGGGGGTGTGTTTCGGTAAAAATTTTGGCGCTTTTTATTTCGGTCTTGGGAGTCAGTGCCTTCTACTCAAGTTCAGTACTTCCCAAATTTTGTATCGCCACGAAAACCTAATTTTAGGGAAACCCGTCATGTTTGTCCGAAATAGAAAATCGGATCATAGACTATCAAAAATTGGCAGATATGGTGTATGGATCGTTTGGGGCTATGTTTTCTTTGACGTTTATGCTTGGTGTGATTATTCATTCGGCAGCGAATTTTGCCATGAGAGCATATTCTAATAATATGTATATGTTGCAAAATATTGTTTTTGGAGGGTGGACTATTTTGGGGTTGCTTTTGATGGCAGTGAGTTTGAAAGGTCCAACGGCGTTTTATAGGGCGGTATGTTCGAATTTCGATTTTTTTTGCAAATTTTGGACCCATTTGCCAAGAAATTCGATTTTTTTAGATGAACAAGACGAAAGCCATCCTATGGGAAGAAAAGTCTTTGTTTTCAAACAAAAACGAAGAATTGATTCCCATCCTAGAACGAATAAAATCAAGAATTGAAGAGGCTAAATATGGGCGCCATCTTATAGTTTCTCCAAAAATTTCATGGTTGTCCATCAAAGCTGTATGTCTTAGATAAGTAAACTTTATTAGACTCAAATTTTTTAGATTTTGTTTATCATCGCGTTCGCGATAGATTTCATTGTGGCATTTTGGAAGAAAAACTTGTAAAAAGTCAATCGTCTAGCATCAAAAACTAACAAGGGACCTTCAAGGTCTGACAAACTCTGATTTTTTCGATACCTAGCTTAAAAGTTAGGAAAAATGTGAAAAAAACGAATATATAGTCTGTTTCTCGGCGTGATACCAAAAAAGTTCCCTAACGATGTGGTCCAAGGCGCTGGATACCAATCTGCAGGTTCGATCCCCATCATGTCGATTTGCGAAATAACGGTAGAGGCCTAAAAAATTTTGCATATGGGTATTTTTATGCGAGGAACACGATCCTGATGTTATTTTTGCATTTTGCCCTTTGAAAATGCCATAAACGACCACGCAGAGATGCTTAAAAGTACGGATTTTAGATTTCGAGTATCTTGGCATTAAAATGACCTGACTTTTACATCACGCCGGGAAACAGACTATAATAGTCGTTCAGTGGCGTAGCCACAGGGGGGGGGAGGGGTACCGGTACCCCCCCCCTTACGGGCCGAAAAACATTTTAAAAAAACATAAGGGTCCCCCCTTATGATTTTTTAGAAAAAAATCTTGGTACCCCCCCTTAAAAAATTTCTGGCTACGCCACTGTAGTCGTTTGATTGATTGGATATAAATTTTTTGAGCTATGCAAAATTTGTCGATTTTACTTTGTGAAAAAATTTTGGCTCAAAGCGGGATTCGAACTCGCGACCTTGTGGCCATGAAGCTGCTGCTTTGTCACTGTACTACCGAGGTTTGTTGAAACGTCTTATCAAACCAAGTACTAGTGCTTTTTTTAAATTACTTTATGACCCTATAGCTCAAAAAATTTATATCCAATCAATCAAGAAAATGCCATATAACTTGTTTTATTTTTTAAATTTTATATGGGATTTAATTGTTGTTTAATTTAAATAAATTTTATTAGCAGTAATACTTTTTACGACAATCACAATACAGATACTCACACCAAGCGTGCCATATTTCGAAATTCGCATAATTTGACTCTTAAGCTATTTTTGAAATTTTACAATGCATTAAAAACTCGATGAGAAAACCTTGTTTTTATTTAATAAAGACAAGGGCTTCTCAAATGATTTTTTATGAATCCGTAAAATTTCAAAAATAACTTAAATTAGGGGGCTTAAATTATGCGAATTTTGAAATATGGCAAGCCTGACTCACACTTAAAATAAATACATGACTAAAAAATGCTCAGTGAATAGTGTTTCAAGGGATAATGGCTACATGGTGTAGTGGCAACTGGCTCATTTTTCACTCTATCCTGCTCTTTGGCCTTTACTTGATGGCCCTTCCTGCTTTTTGCATTACTTTGATCATCCCTACTTTTTGTCCTGTCCTGCTTTTTGCACTACCTTTTTCCCATTCGTCCCAGTGGATTAGGCGATTTGAAGAGGCTAAATATGGACGCCATGCATATGCCTATTTTGCAAAAAATTTCATGAAAATTGAAAAAACTTTAAATTCGGGTAAGAATTCGAACTTGTGACCTTAAAATACAGGCGTGGTGTCCTTACCATTTAGCCATGACGAAAAGTTTATTGCTCCCGGATAAATGTTATGCAATCGTTTGATTTGTGGAAGTGGAGAATTTTAACAACTTTCCTTGAATCAGTCAAATAAAATTTATGCCATGGCAGGATTGAACTCTCAACCATTTGATTAAAAAGGGATCCCTTGCCACTTCACCATGTATGATCAATTTTTCTATTCATGGAAAATGACTAGACAATGTACAAATTAAAAAATATTAATCATCGCAATTCGAATTTGTAGGAGAATCATTATAATGAGGTTGTTGTTGGTTTCTATCACGATCCCGATCATGATAGGCATCTCTGGATGTTTCACCACCATGTTGGCTATCTGGATCCTAAAAATGTAATTAGAAAAATCGCAAAATTTAAGATTCCAACTAGGGCCACAGTGCTCAAAGGTGGTTAATACGGGAATACTCCTTCAAATTTCCGGTATATTCTGTTATTTGAAACTATTTTGAGCAACATTCAAAAAAATTTTTTGAAAAAAAAGTTGTTATTTATAAAAAGAAAAAAATTCATGTTAAATTATAAACAAATTTAAAAATCCGATTTTATCGTGAACTTGGTTCAGTGTTAGTGTTCCAAGATTCGAGTCTAAGAGTCTCTGGTTCGAATCCCACCTGAGTCGGTTTGATTTTGCATCAAAAAGAAGCTGTTAGACAACTTTTTTTCAAAAAAATTTTTTGAATGTTGCTCAGAATAGTTTAAAATAGCAGAATATACCGGAAATTTGAAGGAGTATTCCCGTGTTAAGGGACCACTACGGGTAAAAAAAGTTGTCATTTTTTAAACGTTTTTGGCCAAAATTCGATAGATTTTTGGGGAGGGTTTTACCTAGTTGCTCCCCCCATGAAATCCTAGAACCGATATTGGATCCCTGGAATTCAGTTGGGTCCAAGGGCTCCAGGACCCTTGTTCCCAAAGCCATGGGTTTTGAAAATTTTTAAAAAAAGTCTATTTATTCAATTTTTCAATAAAAAAAAGTTACCAAAATCGACAATAATGGCTATTTCACAACAAAAAATGCATTTTTTGGCCAAAAATGTCCAACCGACTCATCTCCGTAAGAGAAGTCGATCGAGTACCATATCATGAGTACCCCCACGACCACGTAGGGATGCCACCTAAAATGGGGTATTTTGAGTCGAGGCGGGAATCCCCACTTTATGGTACTCGTTCTACTTCTCTCACCGAGCTAAGATGAGTTGTTTTTAAAATTCGATTTCCCGATCCCCATAGGGCATCTTGGCATAAAGAATAAGTTCTTATTCTTTATTCCAAGACGCCTCGTCCTGCTAATCGCCTCTTATATCTTCTTACCGATCTCACAACCGTCGGATTTCCCAGCGTATTCGGCGGTCGCACAAATCTCACGATCAATCTTTCCGATGGTGTCGAGATCACTTGCACCGGTGGCGCATTGCTATTCGTCGGTGTTGGCGAAGTGCTCATCCACGGACTATTACTATTGCTTCTAGAAACCGGCACATGTAAGTGCGACATTAGTGCAGTATCAATATCTTGCTCTGAGCCATTTTCATTGCAACTTCCGCACTGAGGGCAAATATTAGCTATTTGCTTATCAAAAAGAAGTAGAGCGTTCATGGCCTCTTCATAAATGCGAGCTTCTGGGAATTCGACTTTGGTTTGCTTTCGATCGGTAGCATAGACGATTGAGGTGCAGCAAAGCTAAAATGAAGTGTGTGGAAATTTTTCTAGGCGATTTTTTTACCTCAGCTTTGCGTTTTGATCGAGCGTAAAAAGTCCATTGGCAAATTTCAGCGCTGTCCAGGCCGATGTCTATAAAAACTTCGTTTTGAGCAATTTTGAAAAAAATACCTTTAACGAATAAAACTCGACCATGAAATCTGGGTACCAAGCGATCAAAAAGTTCCATATTTTTCAAAAAGTTGTCGTCGGATTGTGATGTATAGGAATATTTGTTGTTGTTGCGGTTTACCAAAAGCTTGATTATTGGCTAAAAAGTTGTGTTAGGTATAGGTATTGGTAAAGGATAGGTTTAGGTATGACACGGCGTACCAACATTCCGAAAAGGTGTAGGCAAGTAGTGAAGTTCAAAGTGATAATAATAAAAGAGCTTCAAAACGAGTACCATATCTGGGATTTTGACCTATGTCCAACTGGCTAACGTGCTTGGCCTTCACTCATAGGGTGCGGGTTCGATCCCGCGCTCAAAAGTCATTTTTTATTTTGTTGTCAAAAGTCATGAAAATTTTTGTATATCCATATTTTTATACTGGGAATACGATGGAGCTATTATTTTTCCATGAAAACTTTTTAAAAAATTGGAAAAATCGAAAAATCTCAAAAAAGTCTAAAACTTTTTTCCAATTTTTCCAAAAGTTTTCATGGAAAAATAATAGCTCAACGTGTTCCCCGCATAAAAATGTGGATATGCAAAAATTTTCATGAATTTGCCAGCAAAATAAAAAAATGATTGAGCGGGGAATAGAACCCGCACCCGATGAGTTAATGCCGAGCGCGTTAGCCACTTGGCCATGGAAAAACCCTATATATGGTACTTGTTTTGAAGCGCTCGGCGAACTAAGTCGATTGAAGACATTATTTTCTATTTTTTACCCTTGCTTTTTCACCTTTTTCCTCTTTGGTGCGCCGTGTCAGGAATTTCGCCAAGACAATGGCTTACGAACCTTATCTGTACAAACATTAAAAATAGCCTCAACATCTTTTCGATTACAAACCACTGGAACTCGACAAAAATTGGACAGACCAACTTCGGAATTGTGCGAGACGTTGACAAAATCTAGCCAACTTTGACACAAGGCAACCAGCTCCTCAAATAAGTTGTTTCATTTAATATGAAAAAAGTTTTTTTACTTGTAGGCAGTAATATTTAGCTTCGGCTAATAGCTCTTGTACTTCAGTTTTACATTCTGGCAAGGGTACTGTTCCATCGCGGAGAAAGTTTAGAATTGTGCCAAAGTGTTTTCCACTTCGGTCGATGAGAACATAGCCGTCAGAATCTCGGAGCACCTAAAAATCTGGTTCTTTTTCGTTCCAATACACCCAATTTTTCCCTGAATCAGGGAAGCATTTTAGCTGCTCAACAATACGCGCAATCGATTTATCGCATAAAAACCAACGGAGAAGA
This sequence comes from Acrobeloides nanus, assembly GCA_900406225.1. Lineage (NCBI taxonomy): Eukaryota > Metazoa > Nematoda > Chromadorea > Rhabditida > Cephalobidae > Acrobeloides > Acrobeloides nanus. The sequence goes on along the minus strand of OZJO01027677.1, from coordinate 39,456 downwards.
CAAAGATTCAACGCAACGCTCAAAAGCAACTTATAAAACTTTCTAACGACCCCATATTATAGGGGGAAACAGGCTATAAAAATTTTTGCCCCTTAAAATCAAAATTTTTTTGAAGATCAAAAGTTTTGATGTTCGCCGAGCGCTTAAAAGCGAGACCATGGTTTTTCCCATGGCCGAGTAGCTTGTTGTTGTAAAACTCGCTATGTTTTCTATACATTATATATACCTCCATTCTCCCAGAAAACATCGCTCTTAACATCGAGTCGTATTTACACAACGTGTCCAGCGTGGTTTGAAAAAGTGACCCTCCTACATTCAACTTTACATAACGTGACATATTCGTTGAAAGGTTCACGGATTTTAGACCCGAAGCTAGTCCATCCATCCTAATTTGTTATATAATAAAAAAATATTTTAAAAAGTTAAGATAACTATGGTTTTCACCATTTTTAAATTAAAAAATTTACAGCCCAAAAAACTGCATTTTTTGCGATTTGGTGCAATTTTTCAAAAATTTTCAAGTTTTTTCATTTTTACCAAAATAACCCTATAGGGAATTTTCGCAAAATCTATTGTGCACATTGACGGACTTTGAAACGATCCTCTGTATTAGTTTATTTTCGTTTCAAAACACACATCTTTTTCCTGAATCAGAGTCAGGGAAATTTTTTCAAGACTCGACAATGCGCACCATCGATAGAAAAACCCCCTATCGGGTTATTTTGGTGATAATTAAAAGACTTGAAAAATCATGCACAAATCGCAAAATTGCCTCTTTTTTGGCTAACCTGTAAAAAATTTAATATTAAAAAAAACATTTTTATAACACAGATACAGGAATTTCCCACCAAGATAAAAAATCATCACTCTTGGTGTAGTGACAAGTTTCTCACTTTGTGCTCAATTGGCCGAGGGTTCGATCCCGCCAGGGAAAAATGTTATTTAACCGGTTCATAAAATGTTGTTAAAGGAAACTCACCATAAAATTGGTCGTAGAATTTTTTCTTTAAACACTATATCATCATGTTATTGATGGTTCGATCCCGCTAAGAATCTCGACGCATGGTTGAGTGGATAGTGTTTTAAAGGAAAAAGTTAAAGTCAAAAATTTGGGGTAACCCCTTAAAATTTTTTTTAAATTAGGGGTTATCCCAGAAAATTTGAAAAAATTCGATTTTTACAAAAGTTCTCCAAATCGGCTGATTTTTTGTACTCGGGGGTTTTAGACTATGGGGAACACGATGGTGATATTATTTTTTAACAAAACTTTTTGAAAAAATTAGAGAGTTACTTTGATCAATTTTGTGGAGTTTCCTTTAACAAATTTTTTTGAATCGGTCAAATAAAATTTTCGCACCAGCGGAAACGAACTCTCGAACGTTTGAGTGCAAAGTAAGACGCTTGCCACTTCGCCATGGGTGATAACTTTTCACTCTTGATAGGAAATGCCCTCGGATTAAAATCAACAATACATTTAATTATGATAAACAAAAACAAATGTTATTAAATAATTATTAAAATATCGTCTGTTGAGACAAAAACAATTTGGTTCAGCGAAAAATTTGCAGATAAAATATAAGCATAGAGATGAAAGCAAATTTTGGAGCTACTACACAATAAGGGAGGCCACCCATGTGAAAAAGTTTTCAAATTTTTTTTCTGGAAATGATCTCTCTAGGGGTAAAAACATGCGAGGAATCTGAATTTGACATGTTCGAAGCCTCCCTGATTGAGGAAAGTCCTGTGTATTGAAGCGAAAAGTCGCAAAAATTGCATTTTTGCGACTTTTCGCTTCAATTCACAGGCCTCAATCAGGGAAGCATTTTTCGCTTCGAATATGTCAAATTCAGATTCCCCGCATGTTCGAAGCGACAAGCGTATTGAAGCAAAAAGTCGCAAAAATTGCATTTTTGCGACTTTTCGCTTCAATTCACAGACCTCAATCAGGGAAGCGTTTTTCTCTTCGAACATGTCAAATTCAGATTCCCCGCATGTTTTTACCCCCTGGAGGGGTCGTATCCAGAAAAAATTTTGAAACTTTTTCACCTGGGTGGCCCCTTTTTTGGTCGAAAGAAAAATAAATAAATGAAAAATTCGAAGCAAATAGCAAACTCGAAGCGATGTCTTTGATAAAATGAAAAAATAGAGACCTTGCAAAAAACCCATTTTCGACACTATTTTTGACAAAATTTGTTGGCAAGGATGACCAAAATATTGGTTACCCATTTTTTCGCATATTTCTACAAAAAAAACAGTGCCAAACTTCTAAATTTATGTAGAATTTTTTAATGAGCAAATAATTCAAATAAAACAAACAATAACAAAAAATATCACTAAAAATACGGTCGATTTTAGCGAAAAAATACTTTGAACAAAATGGCGAAGTGGTAAAATTGCAACTTTTCAAACAAAGGGTTCCTGATTCGGCTCCCATCTGATGACATAATGTTTTTACCACTGCGCCAGAGAGTTATATTTTGCATAATTTTTTTAAATACAAATTTTACCAATCATACGCTAAAATAGACTTTCATTTTATAGTCCGTTTATGCGTCAGGTTCTATTTTTTGCAAGCCCATAGTCAAGTGGTTAGGACGTTAGATGCACGCACTCAAGATGCAGGTTCGATCCCGGTCGAAGCGATCAAAATTTATGAAAATTTTTGCAATAGGTATTTTATGCGAGATGGTGATATTATTTTTCTATAAAAAATTAGAAAAAATTTTTAAATTTTTTATCAAATTTTGACGTATTCTGAGATTTTTCAAAATTTGCATAAAGAATTTTTTTAATAATTTTTTATGGAAAAATAATATCACCTTTGTGTTCATCGTCTAAAAATATCCATATGCAAAAATTTTCATCAATTTTGAAGAATTCAAAAATAAGTTATTACGAGCGGGATCGAACCCGACTCTACATGCAAGCGTCTGATGTCCTAACCACTTGACTATGGGCTTCAAAAATGATAAATCTGCAGCGGAAACTGACTATAAAATTTTTTTAATATTTTAAAATCGAAAGATTTTTGGCTGTTAAAGGCTTCTTTTTTTGAATCTCTGTATTTTTTAAGGAGATTTGATTTAATCAGCACGACGACGACGTGGTCGAGATTTTGGAGACTTTTCGCTGGTTTCGTCAACCTCTGGCTCGGCCTAAACATTTTTTGGTACTAGCTTCCAATAGTGACCGCAAATGACAGGGGTCTAGATCCGAAAATTTTTTCGGATTCTAATCGAAAAAGCGTCGTTTACCCTGTTTTTCTATGTGAGGAATCGATTGTGCGCATTCCCGAGGCGTAAAAATGCTTTCTTTATCCGGATTTTTTCGGTAAAAAGTTTTTTTCGATTTTCGTTTCAATACGCCAACTTCCCGGCTCTCAAACCTGATAAGGAAAGCATTTTCACGTCACAGGAATGCGCACAATCGATTCCCCCGCCTAAAAACGGGGTAAACGACGCTTTTCCGATTAAAATCTGAAAAAAATTTCGAATCCAAACCCCTGTCATTTGTGGTCGCTATTAGAAACTAGTAGCATTTTTTATTCAAGTGAAATTTTAAAAAAATATCAGACCTCATCGTCTTCGAGATCATCTTGGGTAACGGCAGGTTTTTGTGCGCGACCACGGCTGTCTGAACGAGAGCGGCTTTCAGAAGAACGGGAAGAGCGTCGTGGTGGTGTTTTCTCTGGGCTTTCGGTTACAGAACGAGATGGTTCTTGGGATGGCTCGGGTTGTTCTTCATGGTCGATTTCCTGAAATTTTTGCATAAAAATTGAATTATGTCATAAAAACTAGAACTTTTTTAAATCGTATTAAAAAAATTTTTAGTTGATATGAGTTACAATTTTTTGTTAATAATTCCATTTTTGTGAAAAAAAATCTTTTGTCATTTTCAACAACTTTAATAGTTTGAGCTCAGTGTGTGCAGTTTTTAGGCTTGAAAGGCTGGAGACACCGTGCCCCTCAGACACTTCCAAGCCAAGGCTCACATTCCAGCCAATTTCAGTACCCCTGCACAATTCATCATTGCTCAATTAGAGAAATTCTAGCGGCTTGTTCACATTTTTTGGAGCTCGGATTAAAACTCCGAGACGTGGAAATTCAGGGAATTTGAAATATGGCAAAAGTTTTTGGACTTGATCGAGACTCGAACCCTGGACCTCATGGCTATCGTCCAAGTGCACTACCATTGTGCTACCGAGACCTATAACTAATGCCCGTTAATTGGTAAATACTTGGCGGTGTATTTCCCACTACTTGTGTTAATCACAGTGTGAGTAGTGCCGTCTTGTACCGTTAATCGGTCGGATGGCACACGGGTGTTAATCACAGTGTGAGTAGTGGAAAATATACCGTCAAGTATTCACCAGAAAACGGGCATCAGTTGGAGGTCTCGGTAGCACAATGGTAGTGCACTTGGACGGGTAGTCAGGAGGTCGGGGTTCGATCGAGTCTGAAAACTTTTGCTCAATTTCAAATTCCCTGGCATTGTTCTCAATGCGTGAAAAGAAAAGTAATCAATTTTTTGGTCACTTTTTCTCTTATTTTTGTCATTTTCTTGTCACTTTTTTGACCACTTTCCTGATCAATTTCACTTTTTTGTTCATTGTGAATAAGCCTTAAAATCTCATTCTTGCCAGTTAGCAGATAGGATTTTGGTCAATGTTCTATTTTCTGATGGTGTAGACTTGACTAGTCTTTAGCTTAGGCTTAAGCTTATGCTTAGGCCTAGGCTTAGACTTAAGCTTAGGATTATGCTTAGTCTTAAGCTTAGGCTATTCTTAGACTAGAATAAGGTATGGCAGAGTATTGTAGAGAATATCATTTATACCTCAATCTCCTCCACTTCTTCATCATCTTGTGTTTCAGTATCGGTCTTCTTTGGATGGTGCTTGGCCGTAGATTTTTTACCAAAGAAGATAACTCCAATAATAATCAAAGGAATCAACACAGAGAACACATAGACTATCCAGAGCCATGGTTTTTCTTCAGCTGCTGCAATAAGATCATTGAAGAACCCTTTAGACGGATTCGTCGCGGTGCTATACTTGGCTTCTTGGTCAACTTTGATGTTGAAAGTTTCACTGGCAAATTTTCTGGACACCGTGATGTCGTCGGTGATAAGCTAAAAATGAAAATGAAGCTCTAGTTGTCAAATTTTGTGTTTGGGTAATAAAATTTTTCAAATTTTTTGTGTTATTGACACGAAAACCCTGAAAATCAGAGTTATAGTTTTTATAACTTACAATATTGTCAAAAACAATTTGAGGGCTCATTGTCCACAACTCAAAGCCAATGGCATCGAAATGAGCTAATTGTTTATATGGCTCTGGCTCGAAATAATGTGGGTTCTCGATGAGTCTGGCCGACCATTTTCCTTTGTAAGCTGGATTCTTGATTTTTGGGCGAATCCATTTGCCTTTATAAAGTGGATTCTGCTTCACTGGCCTCTTCCACTTTCCGCATCCAGAAACCCCTTCGCATTTCGGGTTTGAAATTTTATTCGCTTCCCATTCACCATCCATCTCATCATCCCAATCCTCTGGTTTTTTCGCATTTGGATCTGGGATCAAGGCCTCTTCCTCTTCTAGCCAATCATCTGGCTTTTGGGCCTCTTCATCAACAATCTCCTTCGGTTGGCTCTCATCCCAGTCCTCTGGCTTGGTGGCTTCCACATCTTCGATCATTTCCCTATCGTCCCAATCATCGGGTTTCTTGTCTTCTGGGTCGACGATTTCTTTGGGTGGGGTGATTGGTGGGTCGAGGTCCTGAAAATAAAATAAAGGTAAAAATTTTTGGATATGAGCTAGTTTACAGTTAGCAGACTTCCGGAAATTATTTCAACGTTGTCCACAAGAACTTGGAAGCGATCGTCTGGGTGTACGATCAAAGTGTATAAATGCGTTTTCTTGTCTTCAAAGTAGCCAGAAACGGGTCTGGATGGCTGCTTTGCATGGTGTTCCTGAAAAATTTAGATTTTCGTTTTAATGTATATTAAGGATACGCTTTCAGTCAGATAAAAGTGCCCATAATTTGTACATATTCGGAAAATTCAAGAAAAATGGAGCATTTTTTGTTTTTACATCATGTTCTGAATCGTTGTAATTTTCGAGATAATTGCGTTTGAAAATTTGAATTTGTTTACATGTTTTCGTTGTAATAGATAAACTTTTTTGAATTTTTGCGGAAAAATCGATTTTTTCAATTTTCATAAAATGAACATTGTAGTCATTTTTATAGCTAAATGAGACGAACAAAATGACACCAAAATTATCCAATTTGAACATTATTTTGGGTTATTGAAACGAAAGCATGAATCAGAATTTTCGTTTCAATAACCCAAAACAATGTTCAAATTGGTGAATTTTGGTGTCATTTTGTTCGTCTCATTTAGCTATAAAAAATTGCTACAATGTTCATTTTATGAAAATTGAAAAAATCGATTTTTCCGCAAAAAATTCAAAAAAGTTTGTGTATTACAACGAAACCATGAACAATTTATCTCGAAAACTATAAAGATTCAGAACATGCCGTAAAAACAAAAATTCTCCATTTCTCATGAACCTTCCAGATATCAACAAAAATGGCAAATTTTTTCCCACTAGACTGGTCCTTTAAAAACGGCAATTTGTAAGCTGAAAATTTTCGGAAAATGAAAAAATTTTGCTGAAAAAATTGAAAATTTTTGTGTATGTTACTTCTATCATACTTTACCGGATATAGCTAAAACCTTACACTAATTGTTCCATTTTTCGGATTCTTGTGTTTGAAAATCAAGTGCACTTTACTCGTCATTCCGCACTTATCCGGCCCAAACATGATCGTATATGGGGTCTTATCACTAAATTCCGAAATTTTCTTCCTCTCGGGATCAACTGTCAACAGTTTAAGGTAGCCTCCACCACATTCTTGTCCTTCTTCATATTTTACTTCATACCTGAATTTTTTTAATCTTAAAATTTTTTGGCTTCGACTTACTGGACCACCAAAGGCTTGCCATCAAATTTAAAAGGTTTATTCAAATTTGCAGCGATGGCATGATGTCTAGCTTTGGTTTTCACAACTAGTCCATAATCTCCATCAATAACAATATGGCTAGGGGACTCGATTGCCCATTCGCCTAAAAAATAAGGGATGGGTAATTTTTGTTGTTGGGATGGGGAGAGAATATAAAAACCGATTAAAAAATACGAGGGCCGATTGAGGCGAGTTATTGCAAAAAATTTTTTCAAAATTTTTTCGGCAAACGTAAAAAATGTTCGAAACGATAAAATACTGTTTTCGAGGACAAATCGAAAAAAGTTTTTTGGGTGTTTTTTGGCCTTTTATACAGCAAGTTTCAATCAATAAAAATTTTTAAATGGCCAAAAAAACACCCAGAAAAATTTTTTCGATTTTTCCTCGAAAACAGTATTTTTTCATCGTTTCGAACATTTTTTACGTTTGTTGAAAAATTTTTTTGTGATAACTAGCCTCAATCGGCCCTTCCCCTTTAAGGTAGAAAATTTTTGGGGGGGGGGAGTATTTTTGTAAAAAAATAATACCCTACCATTAAATTTAGCTATTGCCTGATCAACATCATCTTTTTTGGCTGTTNTTTTTGGGGGGGGGGAGTATTTTTGTAAAAAAATAATACCCTACCATTAAATTTAGCTATTGCCTGATCAACATCATCTTTTTTGGCTGTTGATTTAAACCATTTCTTTCCAATAGCTTTGGTATCCTCAAACCAATCAAGAAAATAAGTATCCTTTTCATTGATGGTAGGTTTTTGGAAAGGAGGTGCAACATAAGCTTCTTTAGGTCCTTCTTCTTCTTGATCAGTTTCGTCGGTATCAAAAACTCTTTCATCGTTTTCTTCTACAAGGCCCTCGTTTTCAAATTCGTCGTCATCAGCGGCTTTGATAGTAGAAGAAAATAAAAGTACTGATAGAAGGGTTAGAATAAGAAACTTTTTCAATCTCATTTTGGAGGCTAAAATTTTTTAAATGTTTGTTAAAATTTAGAAAAATTACAGGGTGGGGCAAAAAAGTGATTCCATTCCATTACTAGTATTGTCCCCCTCCCTCCCCACATCTGCTTCTACTGTACAGAAATTCTGACCCCCTTTTTTTAAAAGGCATCACAGTTTTACCATTAAACGCTTTTCACTCAATTCATTTTGTAGAGTAAGTGTTGAAGAAAAAAGTTACGCTTCGATTTTTGAAAAAAAGTTTTCCACTACTTTTTTATGTCTATTTTATCGATTTGTTTACCAGCTTTATTGGATATGTATGTTGTCACCGGCATCAAATATGCAAATTTCGGGCACGATATAATTTGTTCATGCTGACAAAGGTAATAAATTTGACACCGTGTTACAAAATTGTTACCTTTGTCACCACGAACAAATTATAATCACAAAATTCGCAATTTGAGATTGGTGTCACTTTTTATAACTTTGAGCATCACGAAGTAGAGTCAAAATAGCAAATTTTAACTGCCGCAAATGCAGAGGAAAAAGTGTATTTTAAAATGAGACATCATGACAAATGAATGCCATTTTATTGAAAATCGATTTTTTAAAAATAAAGATCGCAAAAGATTAATGATCCGCTCAGAAACCTAATTTGGCCAGCCTAATAAAATAAAAAACTCGTTTTTTATGCATGTCATTTTTTTATAATAAAACAGAGCATTAAAATAGACTAATCCCCCCAAAAATCAAAGTCCATATTTCGCCCTCTCTTTTAATGGATTGCCTAGCATCCAAGCCAACATCCGATTTTTCTCGATTTCTTTTTTCTCTCCACTTTATGGCCAAAATCGTCAGCGTAAAGAAAATCGTTTCGAGAAAAAATCTGCTTTAAAGTGTTTTATTGGTGAAATTTTTTGTGGGAAAAAGAGAAAAATCGCATGTGATTTTATTAATGTTTAGAAAAAAATGCGAATTTGATCATTTTTTAAATTCTTGATTTTTTTAAATATGAACATTTGGTTTTAAAAATTAAAATTTTCGTTTCCAGCAAATTCACGTTAAACTACTTTTTGTACATTAACGAATAAAACAAGGAGCAAATTTTGGAATTTCATAAAATTTGATAAATAGTTTAAATAAATATTTTTTTTATTGAATCAGGCAATTTCCTTTGTTTCAATGAAAATGTTCATCGAAACGATTTATCAAACTTTATAAAATTCAAATTATCACTACTAGGCACAACGTACAAAAAGTTCCAACCACATTAAAGGGAGGGGGTACAACTTACGGCCGGGTAGAAAATTTTTTAACAAGTGACCCTATAGGGATAATTTTATGTGAGAAATCGATTGCGCGCATTCCCTAACCTTGAAAACTCTTCCTTGATCCTGATTCAGGGAGTGGGTGTATTGAAGCGAAAATCAAACATTTTCGGATTTTTACGAGAAAACTATCGATTCTTAGGTTTTTCTAGGCGGGAAATCGATTGCGCGCACTCTCGAACCGTGAAAACACTTCCTTGACCCTGATTCAGGAAAGAAGTCGGTATATTGAAGCGAAAATCAAACATTTTCGGATTTTTATGAGAAAAATGTCGATTCTTAGGTTTTTTTAGGCGTTTTCATGGTTCGGGAGTACGCACAATCGATTCCCCACCTAGAAAAACCTAAAAATCGACAGTTTTCTCATAAAAATCCGAAAATGTTTGATTTTCGCTTCAATACACCTACTCCATTCCCTGAATCAGGGTCAAAGAAGCGTTTTCAAGATTCGCGAATGCGCGCAATCGATTCCTCGCATAAAATTACCCCTATAGGGTCACTTGATGGATGCTCGAGTCTGGGAGACGCATTTTGGTTGGATGTTCAACTCGGGGTATGTAGAATTTTTGGCAAGACCTTTTTCCAAATGCGTAGAAGTTGAATAATAATTTTATTCAGCGACGTTTCGACGCTTAACGTCTTTATCAAGCTAAAAATACAACTGATTATCCAAATAAAATAAAATTATAGGGTCACTTGTTAAAAAAATTTTCTACCCGGCCGTATTTGGACCCCTCCCCCCCCTTTATAACAGGATACAATGATTAGAAATTGATCCCGTATTGTGTTTTTCTATGTGAAAAATAAATATGTTATTCAGCGTGTAAGAAGTCTATTTATAACAAAATATCACTGGTCGGAAATTTTGCACACTTCAGCTAGCCGTGCTATCATTTCGCTTTTTTTGCTATGTTTTGAACGTGCTTGATTTTTCATTACGTTTTTACGCTTTTAGCACTAGGACAATTTTCACGGCTAGGATAATCGTTAGGACAGATTTCAAAAGGAAGAATTTCGGACAAAAAATGAACATTTTTTGAAAAATATCAACAAAAAATTGTCCTAGTTCCCGATTTTTTAAACTTTATTTTTGTCATTATTTTTTTTTGTTTTCATGAAGAATTTAGCTAAAAAATGGGACGAAAAAGCGAAAAATCCCAAGAAGAAACATCTTCTAAATCTACAACTTTAGAAACAATTTTACCACACAAAGAAAAGTCCATATTAGAAAATTTACAAGAAATTTCGAAAAAGAAGCGCAAACACGACCAAATTTCTGACAAAATTCTCGATTTTCCACCATTTCCTCAAAAAAATTTTGTCGCAGAAGATGACTATGCTAGTGATTCATCAAAAACATCAAAGAAATTTAGGAAGATCGGTCAGGAAAATGGGGAGCAAGATGATGTAAATTTGACGCCAACAACAAAATTAGCTAGGATTTTTAACACTGCGTCGAAACAAAGAAAGGGGTTTGATGGTAATAATTTAACTTTTTGGAAATTGCGCAAATATCGAATTTTGAGCACGAACATAAATTGTTCATATTGACAATGCGAAAAATTTGTCTTTTGTTGGCAAATTTGTCTCCTTTTATCGATGAACAATTCATGTGCGTCTCAAAATTCACGGATAGTGAAGTGCCCTTTCTACCAAAAATCTAACTACCCTATTTTTAGTCCCCATAAAAATGAACATGTTTTCTATGAATTTCAACCAAGCTGTAAAAGCTTCAAAAGACCCCACTAGACACTTGAAAGTTTTGAAACTATCCCAACATTTTATGTACCCTTGGTCAGCTTGTGGCCAAGTTGAGAAGTTGATGAAGGAAAGCGCTGAAAAATGGCTCGGCGAATACAGAAACGAGTAAGATCCGCTAATTTCAGGGGTGTCATTTTTCCTTATTTTTTTAAAGAATTTTACTTAAATTTGATCTATAAAACTTAATTCTGAAAATTTTAAAGCAAATTAAATTTTCTTAAAAGGGGTATAAATTATGGACTATTTCATGAAAAAATTTTCTAAAATGACCATCTTTAGGGGTAATTCTATGCGAGGAATCGATTGCGCGCACTCCCGAAGCGTGAAAAAATCGTCTTGGCCATGTTTCTGGGAAATTTTTGTTTTTGTTTACTTGTAAATCCAGAATCGAAGTTCTATCAAAATTTCCTATCTATCGCGTCAAAAACAGGGTTTATATACGTTTTGGAACGCATGAAGTACGGAAATAACACATCGTTTGTGGAAAATTTTTGGTCCATTTGCATCCGATATCGCCCTAAGAGAAGATACTTTCCGAAATAAGATTTGAAAACAGAACGATGCTTGCCACAATAGATTCAATGAAAAAAGATTGGCAAAATTATCTCGTGAATGATGAGTTACCAATGAATACAAATGTTTTTCCAAGGCTAAAGGTGACATAGTGACTAAGGTGAAAAAGGTCCAGTTGATGAAATATGGAAGAGAAGTTTTGTGGAAGAATGTATTGAGCGTAAGAGACTACAATGCCCAGGAGACCCGTGAATACAGAACCAGAAGACGAAAATGAAGAGCAAGATATCTTTGTTGATCGTTTAGAAGAGCTTTTATATTTTAGTGAGTGAAGATGATGAAGATTCATAGTTTAAATTTTATGCGTTGGATAATTGTTTGAATTTTGTAAAATAGATTTGTTTGTTAGATGAAATCATCGCATAAAATTACCCCACCCACAACCACTGGGGGCACCGAGATATACTTCGTTTGAAACCGAGATGCTTTTTCACGCTTCGAGAGAGCGCGCAATAGATTCCTTGTATAAAAATTACCCTTATAAGGGTCTTTTTTTACAACAATTTGAGGAAATAAATTTTTCGACTATTGTCCATATAAGCAAAAACAAATTTTCCCAGAAACATGGTCAGGACGATTTTTTCACGCTTCGGGAGTTCGCGCAATCGATTCTCCACATAGAATTACCCCTAAAAATGATCATTTTAGAAAAAAATTTCATGGTTGAAATTACGCCACTTTTTATAGTTTTTTGCCTAAAATTTTCAATCTTCTTTTTTATTTTTTTAAATGGTATTTTTGACATTCTTAAATTTTCTTAAATTCTATGCTCAAAAATTTAAATTCTAAAATTTACAATGACACTCCTGGCTAATTTTGTTTTGTTAAATCGATTTTTTAGTCTGGAAGGAGTGCCAATTGCAATCGGGCCGATTCAGTTGAAGAACGATATTTATATTCAGGGAAGTCAACCGGTGGTACATATTGATGCAAATATTTCTGCTGTGATTTTTAAGTGAGTTGAATTTTTGAGGCTAGTAGTTTTCTTAAAGGGGCGTGTGAATTCTGTTCTGGCCAAAAAAATTTCTTGATTTTTTCGAACAAAACTCATCCTATAGGGGTTTTTTCATGCGAGAAACACGATTTTGATGTTATTTGCGCATTTTGACGGCTCTTTTATGCTGAAATTGTCACTTAGAAGACATCTTCATAAGATTTTATGCGTAAAAAGAAGATATATTGCAAAAAATGCATTAAAATCGAAATTTCAGCATAAAGGAGCCGTCAAATGCGCAAATAACATCAAACTCGTGTTTCTCGCATGAAAAAACCTCTAAATGGTGAATTTCGTTCGAAAAAATCTTTTTTACCCGATACGGACAGGATTTACACACTTCTTTAATGACGTACTTTTTCCAACGTGAATATGCATTTTTTCAAAATCGTTAAGCAAAGTACTTCATTGAGAAAAGTGATTTTCTTCAATTTTTGAGAGTTGGGTGAAGGAAAGGAGCTTTGACTAAAAAACGAATTTTTGAGGCGCCAAAATTGTCTTTCTAACAAACCTCCATTTTTAGACCCTCCGAAGAACAACTGTACCCATGCACTGTGACTCTAACCCAGCACGACTATTTTGTTGGAAAAGTCTACAATTGCTTATCCGTTATTGTAAAGTGCAAAAACGACCGAGTCCTGCCAAAGAGCATCAAAGTTGGAGATGAAGTGAACTTCAAATACACTGGAAAATCCATAAAAGAAGGCGAAATTTGTCAGCTGAAGGGTGTCTACGATCCATCTTATCAATAGATTTTGTGCTATTTTTATTGTTATGTTCTATTTTGTTAAATTTGTTTTAAATAAAATTTGCATAAAATAATGTTTTGTTTTAGAATTGAGGTAATATGCCTCAATAATATTTGATCAATATTTGTTATAGTCTTGTACATTTTTTACTGATAATGTTGATGTGTTATCGTTTTATATTTATTGGCATTTGTCACTACATAAAATCAATGGCGTGGCCAAGGAGTCCCCCCGTTCAGTATTTCGGAATGGGTGGTCCACCTATAATATTGATCAGAAAAATTACATGTTTGAAAAACGGAAGATTTTGGCATTTTGTAGAGAAAATGTAAATTATTAGGAGAAAAAATACCCATTTTTCAATAAAAAATTGTAAAAAAAGCAACATTTTTGATGGGTTATCTATTCCGAAATAGTCCGTTTAGTGGCGCAAAGAAGGAGGAAGCTCTCCAAATCTGAAAAAATGAAAATTTTTCCTAATGGCCTCCCTTTATGTTTTTGCCCAAAATTTTTGGTGTATTGATCGATCCTCTAAGTGTTAAAACCAGGGGTGCCAAGTCTGCTGATTTTTCAGAAAAGTGCTGATTTTGAGATGTCAAATCTGATTTTTCAGTATCAATTCTGATTTTTGAGATGCGAAGTTTTGTCAAATTTATAAGAAATATTTTGGAAAATTAACATTCATTCGATTTTTGCTCCTAAAACCTTATTTTTGAAATCAGATTTGCTGATTTTGAAAAAATGTTCTTGGCATCTCTGGTTAAAACTGTATCCGCTTTAAAACATCCTATAACATTTTTTTTATTTTTTCGATCATTTTTCTTCCAATTCATTTTTCTATACCAATTGAATGAAAAAAATCTTTCACTTTGCCACATGATAATTGGAAAACTTTTACCAACGCGAAAATCGTCTATGGCCAGAGCTTATCTACGTCCATAGAACAGCAGAGTACTAGTAAATAGACACATATGTGCATAGTCAGCATTCTATATGTTCCTCTATATTCAATATGTAGTCTGTATTCCAAAAGAGTATGTACATTTCAAACGTATATGTATTCCGAAAAATCTGATCAGACAACTCGTTCAATTGCCTGATTATTATCTATTCGAGTTCCGAATAGAGATGTCTCTTTTTGACCTTTCATTGTTCGATTTTATAGATAAATGGGTGACCTGTTTTAAATTATAATTTTGGGGTTTTCTTACAAATTTATAAGAAAAAAACATTGTATCCTTTTTGATTGACATTAACGAATTTGCATCATATTTTCACGTGAATAAATGAAATCAGCCATGTCATAAATTATTTTGTGCACAACAATTGTGCAAATTAAAAAGTCCAAAAATCAGATATAAATATTTTCATTGGAAATTTTCGAAACTTGTTTCAATTTTCTTTTTTCAACATATGAAAAAAATACAATTTTTAGAAATTTATTTTTTTATCTAATTCTAAGGGACAAAGTGGAGACCGCCCCATCCCGTTCATGGAAAAATTTTCTCCTTGGGGACCGAGATGTTTTTTCTCTAATTTTGTTTTAAAAAATTTTATTTTCTGATTATTTTAAGTACCTTTGCCTTCGGCGCTCACCATTAAAAATTGGATTAGTTATTGCTAATACCTTTTGCCGGAAAAAAGATTAGTTATAATTTAGTTTTAAAATTTTTAGGGGTCGTTGCTATAACTAAATTTTTTGAGAGAATATCCCATAAAAGTGGTGTCGATCGTCTTCTCTCATCATCCCCTATAACTTTTTGTTTTAGCGCCGAGGATTTAAATCTAACGTTCCCGTGATCGTCCGTGCACACTCACAGACACGTTTAATGTAGTAGGATGCCAATCGATTTTTAAAAAAATAAGACATTTCTATTGACATTTTCTAAGACATTCAATTTTAGATTTTTCTTCGATCTTTAACCACGTTTTCGTCTATATTTTGTCGGAGAATGGCGCCTCAAGAAAGTGGTATTCAGACAAAATCTTTATATAATGTTGTTTTTGTGTTGGGTCCACCTGGAAGTGGCAAAGGAACACAATGCGCAAAAATTCAAAATGTAATATTTTATAACTAATTTATCTAAAAAATTTTTTCAGGGTTTTGGCTTCGTCCACCTCAGCGCCGGCGACCTTTTGAGAGAAGAACGTATGCGTGCCGGATCCCAATTTGGTGAACTAATTGAAAAACACATCCGTGAAGGAACCATTGTACCCGTTGAAATTACATGCAAATTACTTGAAAATGTAATTTTACTACATCCCCCTTATACTCGAAAACCTGCGCATTCGATTCAAATAGAGAAAATGTGTTGAAGCGAAAAGCTAGACATCATAAAATTCAAAAAATAATAAGTTTTAGGGCCTATTACTTTTTTCACTTTTATTTTTTCACTCACGTTTTTACTCGAATTTTTTTTCAAAAATTGCATTTTGTTTTTTACTCTTAGGCAGGATTTATACTTGCCGCGCCACGTGGCACGCCGCGGCATCAAAATGCTTCAAAATTTTTGAGAAAAAATTCAAATAAAAAACGTGAAAAAGGTAACATAAAAAAAGTCAGTGTGAAAAACCAAAAACGTGGAAAAAGTAATAGTGCCCGTTTTATCAGCTGATTTTGTGTAGCCGGAAGGTTTTGGCCATGGGGAACACGATTCCGGCGTTAGGATTCGAATTAGACTTAAGGGGGATCCCCTACATGAAGGGGCACTCGTACCACAACAAAAAAACTCGAATTCTTCCTTTCATGTTAGGCTTAGGTCCGAGGCTTTTTCTCAATTTGGGGTACCATTAGAATTTTTGTATATTTTCAAAAATTTCTGAAAAAATCCCAAAAATTGGGATCGGCTTCGGCACCCCGAATTTTGAATTAGGATCTGGAAAAATCGCAAAAAGGCCATTCCAGGATCAAAATCATCTTTATTTCCCGAAATCCGGATTTCAGGATCCGATCAGCCCTATCATCGAGTATATCCAACCTCCATTTTAGGCCATGTTGGCATCAGGCGATGCAAAAGGCTATCTCATCGACGGCTTCCCCCGAAACCGTGACAATTTGGATGGTTGGAATAGAGAGATGGGCGATAAAACCAAAGTCCATTTTACGCTTTATTTGAGTTGCCCACTGGACTTGTGTGTGGAGAGATGCTTGCACAGGGGTCAAGGCAGAACTGATGACAATGAAGAGTCGATAAAGAAGAGGATCGTTACATATAATGATCAAACATTTCCCATTATACAACACTATGAAAAGTTGAATATGGTCAGAGAGATTCATGCGGATAGCAAGTCCGTGGATGAGGTAAACCTCGATTTTTTATTTAAAAAGTCATAATTTGTCTAATTTTAGGTCTATGCAGAAATTGAGAAACTCTTCAACGACGCTGGTTTCCATTAAACAACTAATCATCAACTTCAATCAATACTAATTACTACCCAATTGGTACATGTGCGGGTGCACCAGACAGAAAATCATATGTTTAGTATTTTTTCTATCATTCTCGATCTTTTTCATATTTTGAATTTTTGTGTTTTGTAGTTTAGTAATGTTTGTGTCAATTTCGTGTTCTATTTTTATGAGTAAAATTGCCTAGTTTTTTTTCTCTCTTCTTCAACAGCCGGTCAGTTTAAAATTTTTCGATTTGTTTATAAAGGGTGGGACAAAAAAGTGGCGTTTTTTTGGGTCCCGGTTCATAAGGATTTTCTTCATAACAGAAATTTTTTTCACAAAAAGTGATGTTCTACAAAGTTGTTCCTGAGATCACGACGGACAACTTTATAGAACATTACTTTTGGTGAAAAATTTCTGTTATAAAGAAAATTCATATGATCTGGGTCCCAAAAAATGGCAAAAAGCCACTTTTTTTGGCCCATTCTGTATATCTCAACTCTTTCACTATTCTAATCATTATTGTCCTACTTATATAGAGATGAACTCCCTACCCATCATTGACAAAAATTAAAAAATAACCATTGTATCCAGTTATCAAGACATTTTTTGTTTGGAACTTGACCCCTTTACTCTCTCCATATTATTTTTCACAAGGCATATACTTTCTTGTACTTTATTATTTGTGTGCATAAATTTTTTTATTAAAGATAGTGTACGGACAGTTAAAAATTTGAATTCCCGCCAGAGCAAGAATTTTTTTCGTACTCGGGGTTTTCATGCATGGGCTCACGATGGTGATATTTATTTTTAACAAAAAATTTTATAAAAATTAAAAAATTAGAGGGTTACACCATTAAAAAATTGAAAAAATGCAAATTTTTAAAACGTTCTCCAAATCGTCTAATTTTCGCACTCGGAGGTTTTCGACTATGGGAACACGATGGTGATATTTATTCTTATCAAAAAATTTTGTAAAAATTAAAAAACTAGGAGTTACACTATTAAAAAATTGGGAGCTCGTCTACATGGGGGGAAGGTGCCACGCACGTGATTTTTTTCAAAAAAATTTTTTTCTCAAAAATGACATATATATAGGGGTAAAAACACCTAAAAAAATCCAAAAAAAGCACTCCCGACACATGGAAAAAATCTCCGACCCTTATATGCGATATTTTTCATGGCCCTTTACACATACATTGTTAGATCTTTCTCATTTTTTGACTATTTTTAATTATTTTTTTATACAAGGGTCAGAGATTTTTTCCATGCGTCGGGAGTGGTTTTTTTGGATTTTTCAGGTATTTTTACCCCTATATAGGTCATTTTTGAGAAAAAATTTTTTTGAAAAAAAATCACGTGTTAGACCCCATGTAGACAAGCTCCAAAAATTGAAAAAATTCGAATTTTTAAAAAGTTTTTTAGCTCTCCAAATCGGCTAATTTTTCTTATAAAGGGGTTTTTGACTATGGAGAACACCCTATGACGAAATAAAGCCTAACTTGTAGTTTATGGGGTCAAAATTAGGGTTCAAAGATATCGTCATAACTTTTTACAGTTAAAAGCTTTCTGCAAAAACACCAAAAAAGATGTAAAACATTTTTTATATCAAAACTTTGGCGTTAAAAAAGACCAAAGTTTCTATATTATTTGCAACAAGTTTATTGGTATCAAATTCTTCCAAAGCATCTACCACTTCCTTTCTCCAATGCCATTTTTGGCCAAATTTGGCAAATTAGAGGAGCTTCGATTTTTTATTAAGTGAAAACAAACGTGAAAATGCGTCACTGCTTGGCCAAGACCACCACCAATTGATTGACTTTTCGGCATGGTAATCGGATATACGACGAATTTGGAAACGAGTCAAAAAGCCATGGTTTACGTTTAGTGACGAAAATTTTTTTGGACAACATCATGAATTTTGGACACTAGGAAGGTACACACCTCATAAATGAAAATTTGACGAATTTTTCACACGAAATTTGAATTTTTTAATTTTGTAATGTGTGAAAAATTCGCTAAAATCTGTGAGGTGTGTACTGTCCTAGTGCCGAATTTTGATTGTACTATTAATAAAATGTCGTTTTTCAATTTTGCAAATATTTTTAAAAATTTATCTTTTCTAATTTTTAGGTCATTTCTCCAGATCTCGATTTTTGGGATTTTGGAAGAAATTTGCGATTTTTGAATCCCGATCCCGTTTTTATGAGCCTATCGGCGCAAAAAATGTTTCTGTTGAAAAAATATCAAACTCCGCCAGCCCTACCTGGATCCGGAGTCCCTTGGGAAGTATTGTTCCAAAAGGCGTGCCCTTTCCTTACAAGGAACATGTCCCAACTTGGTTTCTCCAGAGGGACCCCCAGGCCATCCGGTAGTGATGGATCGAAATCGTTTTCCTAGGGAAAATGGTGTCATTTTTGTAAAGCGTTTTTAACCATGAAGATAAAGGCTTGAGACCAAAGTTAATATAGCATAATTTGCGTCTTTTCATTCCCTATAAAATGCAACCAAAATTGAAAAAGCTTTTACCCATAAAAAGTTATGCTCGTTTCTTTGAACCCTAATTTTGACCCCAAAAACCACATTTTAGGCTCCACAGCCACATAGGAATTTCATCAGGATATAATTTTTGCAGTTTTTTAGTACTCCTACCATGGGTAAAAAAGTGGCGTATGTTTGGACTAAATCAGAGAAACTAAGTTGGAACATATTCCTTGTTAGTCTAGAGGGAAATGCAATATAAATTATTTGAAGCAAGTTCCCCTGGTTGCCGCCACTTAACATTGACTAAACTTGGTAAAAAAATTTTATTTTCTTTATGCAATTACCCATTTAGGGGTAATTTTATGCGAAAAATCGATTGCGAGCATTCCCGCAACCTGAAAAACCGCAAAAATGGTGAAAATTCGATTTTGGCATCTCTGCGTGGTCGTGCTTTGGCGAGAAAATCCTGTTAATTTTCCGCCAAAAACGACCACGCAGGGATGCATGGGGGATATTTGTTCATTTCTCGAGAAAATCGAATTTTCACCATTTTTCTGTAGTTTTCAGGTTGCGGGAGTGCACGCAATCGATTTTTCGCATAAAATTACCCCTAAATGGGTAGTTTCCGGAAGAAAATACAAAATTTTTTGCTGAGTTTAGTCAACGTTAAGTGGTGGCAACCAGGGAAACTTGCTCCAACTATTTTTATGAATCATAGAGCATAGATCAAAAATTTGCTACTTTGAATTTTCTTATGTGTTTTAAGACTTTTTTAATCAAAATAATGGGCTCTCAACGACCACTTTTATTGTCTAATGTCTTCTAAATATAGTAAAATAAGGGTGATGACGTAAAAATGTGCAGCCAAATTTGATTTTCTTATTATTTACGTGGAAATAATAAATCAGAAGCATGTGATTGTTATGTTGTGTGATATAAGCGTAAAAAAGTTTAAAGGTTGAAAATATGGCTCATGACATTTTTTGATAAACACAATAACTGGACGATTCGACGGGGCGAACAAGAACGGGGCACAAAAACGGGATGACAAGAACGGGACGATTTTTTTCATCAGATCTCAGCTTCTTTAAGGAATTTTTAGATAGTGTAAGACTTTTTTTCTCAGCTGCTTACGCCTAAGCCCAAGCTTAAGCCTAAGCCCAAGCCTAAGCCCAAGCTTAACCTTAAGCCCAAGCTTAAGCCTAAGCTTAGCCTAAGCCTTTTTATTCTGAATCAAAAAGTCTTTGACATCATATCAAAATTCCTTTTAGGAGCCGAGATCTGAAATCGTTCAGTTCTTTTCGTCCCGTTTTTGTTTCCCGTTCTTGTCGTTCCGTTATTGTTCATCCCGTTTTTGTATTGTTTGAACGATCGTTCCATCCCGTTATTGTGTATGCCCATTTTTTGATGCAGTGGTAGTGTTTTTGCTTTTTGTACTTAAGGCTGCGGGTTCAAATCCCGGCATGTTCCAAAACATTTTCAGACATTTTGCTAATCTAATTTTGAATGTAGAATATAATCCATTATATTCTAGAGAGATCCAAAATTTTTGATACACCAGATGATAAAGAAAACTACGCTAAGGCTTTATGTAATTTTAGCCCTGGCTGAATCGAACCTGCACCTATTAGATGAAAGACCGACTCTCTAGCCATTTAACTATCAAACCCAATCTTTTTTGCTCTTTCTCTTTTAGAACAAACTAAATACTTGTTTTACAACTTTTTTTATTCCACACTAAAATTCTCGTTGAACGAAGATACATTAGCTTCGAAGTTTCGCGCGTAAATCTCACAAAATTCCTCAAGGCACTTCTTAACAGCACCATGCGCTCAAGTGGTGAATAGACAAAGAAGTTTCGGAGCTTGACTATTATTGGTCCCCGGAGAGAATTGCGCACTCCGTGTGCCGAAGGATATGGGCCGTCAATACGTCTAAAGTCGGGTCGGTGGAAATGTGCTGCTGCTTTGGCGCCGGAGGATTTCATTTTTGAAAAAAATATTGCTGTTTAAAAGCTAGAGAAGGAAGGAGAATTTTTGGGTTTGTAAAAGTTGTTTAGGAGTTTGCAACAAAAAATAAATTGTTGACTTCCTTTTCCATTGAAACATTAATATATCTCATTTCATATTCTTTTAATGGATTTTTAATGAATTTTTGGGCTCATTTAATGGTTTTTTTCTAAATTTTGAATGCTTCTTTTAAATTTTTGCTCTCACATTATGTTTTTAAAATTTCTAGCCTTATTTGAAATTTTTGTCGGTTCTCATTCTAAATTAGATGTTTATAAATTCATAGTGGATTAATTTTTTTAAACAAAAATAAGACGTCGAGACAATCTTGAAAATGAGTGTGAATTTTTGTTTAATTTTTTCACACTAGACAATATTTTTAATTTTGAACTCGTGAAAAAATTTAATTTTTTTTATAAATTTGTTTTATTGGAAGATATGAGACTTAGGCTCAGTGGCGTAAACAAGGGGCAGGTGCTCTCTAGTGGGCCAAAATTAAAAAAAATCTCTATACATAAGGGCTTCCCTTATGGTTTTGGAAAAATCGGCCTATTTGGGGAAAGTGCCTATAGAATCAGCAGAAGTTTAAAAAAATCTTGGACTTCTGATAGTTCTGGTACTCTTGTTAGGCTTAGTTTTAGGCAGGGATGCTAAGTCAGGAAGAATGAAAATAAGGACATTTTTTACAAAAATAGGTAAAAAATAAGATTTTCTAATAGAATCAGTGAAAAAAAAGATTTTTCTCATAAAAAAATAAGATTTTCTAATAAAATTTGTTAAAAAAAAAGATTTGGTCTCTCAAAATAAGGACAAATCTTATTAAAAGGACACTTAGCATCCCTGGCTTTAGGGTTAGGCTTAAGCTTAGTAGGCTTTGTCTAGGATATGCTTAGATATATTTCTTAAGTATAGGATTAAGCTTAGGTAATTAAAAAAAATTTTTTCAAAATTTTAAAATTATCCCGTTTTTAAACTAAACAAAAAAAAACAACTCGTCTAGCTAACTTGCTAACCCATTTCCAAAATTGTCAATCAACATTTTTTCAATTTTTCAAACTTTTTTTTACACTCACAATAGTTCATAAAAGTCTGGAAGGGAATTTTTGACGTTTAAGTCTTATGTCACTCATTTAATACCCAAACCAAAAATTCACATTTTTCGGTTGGCCATTTTTAGGAAAGGACATAAGTGCCAACTAGGCCCACTTCTCGGATTCCATGAAGAAGAGTGACTACTTTTTTTAAAGTAGAAGAGCAAAAAAGAAATACGACTTTGTTTCTTAGGACAAGTACACATATTTTTGCTGACTTAATTGATATGTGCATGGTTGCCACGTTTTTTAAAGGAAATTTTTAATTTTCAAGTTGTTGTGTCATTTACAAGAAAGACTTGAAAATGAAGGACAAGTAGAATTTTTTTAAACTATTGGGCTGATAAACTAAACGTGCATTCTATAAAACTTATTAATTATATAGAGCCTCGAAATCCGTTTTCGGGAAAAAAATTTTCGGTATTAGGCAAGAATGTATGTAGAGACCGTCATGGGAAAGTTTTTTAAAGTCATTTTTATTCAAAACTCGCGTTCAAAAAAATTCAAAACCTTATCCGAAACTCAATATCATCGATTTTACGCGTATTTTTTGAATTTTCTAACCTCTCTAAAACATCCAAGATAATTTTTTTCGGCCAAAATTTATTTTTGGCTGATGTATTTCAATACATCTGACAGATGTGTGGTGCTTGACCTTCTAGTATGGTCAACTTATGGTTTGCCCTTATGGGCAAACCATATTAAGACTTTTGCATATAGATTTGCATAAAATTATGAATTTTTATAAAATATATTCTAGTCCAAAATCGAAAAAATGCCATACTACACCATACTGCGGAAATTACTTTTTGGACAGCCTTGTATTTACTCTCGGTATAAAAAATTTAAAAAGCCGTGTACTTTTGTTTTCATCGTCATGCTTCAGTTGCATCCTAACTCAATTTACAAATCCTTAAGGATTCGATAAAAACATAAGATGTGGTAAAAAAAACAATTTTTTTATCCAAAGAACAATCGTCATTCTAGATCAGCAATGAGTTCATACGTGACTAGCCTAGAGGCTTTTATTTTTGAAGAAAACTAAATTTTGTGTACCCTTTAAAGGGGGGTGACATTTATGGCCTAATCCAAGAAAAAATTTTTTCTAAAAAGATCATTTTTAGGGGTAAAATCATACGAGAAATCGATTGCGCGCATCGCTGAAGCGTGAAAAAGCTGCCCAGTTTTTTGGACAAAGTAAAAATCGAAAATTTTTTTGCTTCCCTGAATCAGGGTCAGGGAAGCTTTTTCAATATTCAGCGATGCGCGCAATCGATTTCTCGCATAATTTTACCCCTAAAAATGATCTTTTTAGAAAAAATTTTTTTCTTGGATTAGGCCATAAATGTTACCCTCTTTAACTTATATTAGTTCCGCGTTCTTTGCTTTAGTCATTATTAAAAATTCTAAAGTGGCAATTCGTGTATATCTCTATGAATTTTAGATCATATGCATTTCTTTTGAACATATGATAAAAAAAATTATGGCCTAAGGAGCTTCTTCATCTCTTTGTTTGTGTATTGAACTAGTGAAATTTTTAGTTTGGGTTATTCGACTATGTGTTTATTTCGACCCTAAACTAAATTATGGGTAGTTAAGTCTACAACAAAAATGAGCAAGAAATATAAAAGAAATTATCATAATCGAGGCTATGGTGCCTATGAGCGAGTGGATTCTGACCCAACTTTGGTGGAAATTGACGGGTTTTCGGATGACGAAGGCAGCCCAGTGCAGGTATAAATTTTTTCTTCATAACATTCAGAGCAGGTTATCCTGGTTGCCGCCAATTAATGTTGACTAAGCTTGGCAAAAAAATTCTATTTTCTTCCGGAAATTACCCATTTAGGGGTAATTTTATGCAAAAAATCGATTGCGCGCACTCCCGCAACCTGAAAACCGCAGGAAAATGGTGAAAATTCGATTTTCTCGAGAAATAGAAAATGCTAGCGACCACGCAGGGATGCATGGGGGGGATATTTGTTCATTTCTCGAGAAATGGATCGAATTTTCATCATTTTTCTGCGGTTTTCAGGTTGCGGGAGTGCGCGCAATCGATTTTTCGCGTAAAATTACCACTAGAAAGGTCTTTTAAAAAATTTTCTATCCCGCCATAAAAGATAACCTCTTAAAATTTTAGAACTTACTAACTCCTGGGTCAACAAGAGTCGCTTATGACCCGAATGAAATCGAACCAGATAGTTACGAGGCTGGGCCTCCACCTGATTCCGAATATGATTTGGAAAGATATGAAATGGATGATAGAATTGGAGAAATGCCACCTTCATTCAACAGGCGACACAGACGGGTTCGGATTTATATAATGGATTGATTAGAAATTACGCACCGCCTATAAAACTTAAAGGGGGGGTATAAATTAGGGACTATTCCATGAAAAATTTTGTTTCTAAAATGACCATTTTTAGGAGTAATTTTATGCGAGGAATCAATTGCGCGCACTCCCAAAATGTGAAAACGCTTCCCTGACCCTGATTCAGGGAAAAAATTGGATTTTTGAAATGAAAATCAAACATTTTCAGATTTTTATGAAAAAACCGTCGATTCTTAGGTTTTTCTAGGCGGGGAATCGATTGCGCGCACTCCCGAATCGTGAAAATGCTTCCTTGACCCTGATTCAGGGAAGGAATCGGTGTATTGACGCGATTTTCTCATGAAAATCCGAAAATGTTTGATTTTCGCGTCAATACACCGATTCCTTTCCTGAATCAGGGTCAAGGAAGCGTTTTCACGATTCGGGAGTACGCGCAATCGATTCCCCGCCTAGAAAAACCTAAGAATCGACGGTTTTCTCATTTTTTATAGCAAGTTTCAATCAATAAAAATTGAAAAATGGCTAAAAAACACCCAAAAAAATTTTTTTCAATTTTTCCTCGAAAACAGTATTTTTTCATCGTTTCGAACATTTTTTATGTTTGTTGAAAAAAATTTTGAAAAATTTTTTGCGATAACTCGCCTCAATCGGCCCTCCCTCTTTAAGTTTTATACGCGGTGCGTAATTTCTGATCAACCCAATCCTTCTTAACTTGTTAAAACCGATCAGTTGAAAATTGATACGTCCATTGACCTTCAATACCGATACCTTTAAGCTATTGTCTCTCGACTTTAAAGTAACACACTTTTTCGGGTCAGATAGCAATTCATAATTTCCCTCATTTTTCTTCTTTCTGAGTTAATCCTTTTTCTGTGAACCAAAGGCCATAAAAGATAGAAACGCACTTTTGGGTTGAAGTGTTTGTTTTTGGAAACAAAAACGAGCGGAAATTAGTTCCGGTTAGGTTATTGACTAAAAATTGAAATTTGTCCATAAAAATTTTAAAATGCGGCCAAATATTTGTTTACAGGAAGGTTTGTTCCAAAATTTGCATATGGGAAGAAATCGAACGGATTCTTCATTGGAGACGAGTGAGCTATTGAAGGTTAATCATACACATGTAAGGTTTTATGCAAATTTTTATAGTAGGATAGTTTAGGGGCTAGTCAAATACAAACAGGATTTAGGTATAAATATAGGTAAAGTCAGTGTTAAAAAAGGACCTCGGCTTCTATAACTCTTTTCATGACCAACCAGAAAAAAGTGTAGCCCACGTAAATCCGTTTCCGCCGCCAATAGGAAAAAAATCAGGGGCGGTGGCCAAGTGGTTTAAGGCGCCGCCCGTAAACATTTTTTGCTCCATTGCTTATTAAAGAAATTTTTTTGAAAATCAAAATTTTGTCCTAGTGGGATCGAACCTGAGGGCCCAACGTTGCTTAACTTGCCAGATCGGATGGACGGCATCTTAGACCACTTGACCATCGCCCCGGACTTTTTTCCCATTGGCGGCGGAAACGGACTTTAGCGCAGGAGCAAGAGAGCAATAGTCATCTTAAATATGGAGGGTTCAATTTCGCATAGGCAAGGGGATATAGGGGGAGGGGGCACCTGCCCCCCCCTGTCCCCTTGCCTACGCCACTGGGGTTGAATATTGTATTTTTTTTCAAAAAATGATTATTAAAAAAATTCAGGAACAGGGGAGGCGCGAAGGCTATAAAATAACCATTTTGACGATTTTTGTGAAAATTTTTTTGTAATTTTCCAATTTTTTACCCAAAGCATGGCATCACTCTCTTTTTTACGTCATATTGTTCAAAACAACTCCATTTTCCCTCATTAAACCGAATTTCTGACCTCAAGAATTTTGTTAATGAGACAATTTGGCTCGTCGGTTTTTCCGTTGAGATGCTGCAATTTTCTTAAGTGAAACAAATGGTCATTTTGAGCTCCATTCTTAAGCACTGTTATTACTATGCCTCTGTTCTTTCAGGCACACCATGAACGTGACTCTTTGGGTATAGATGAAACTCATACCAAAGGCTCGGATGAGGAACCAGAAGAAAAAGGTGTTAAAAAGGTAAATATGCAAATTTTTATATTAAAAAACTAGAAAGATCGAAAAAGTTACCATTTTTCTCGATACTCTGAAAAATCATAAATAGAACATTTTTATTTTTCAGTAAATTCTGAATCTTTCCATTGTCAAGATATAGAGAGGGCAAAAGTTATGGGACAAATTCAGGAGCTACTACACAATGGGGAAGGGAGCTACCCACGTGAAAAATTTTCAAAAGTTTTTTATGGAAATGATCCCTCTAGGGGTAAAAACATGGGGGAATCCAAATTTGAAATTTTCAAAGCGATAAACGCTTCCCTGATCCAGGAAAGGCCTGTATATTAAAGCGAAAAGTCGCAAAATTCGCATTTTTGCGACTTTTCGCTTTAAAATACAGGCCTTTCCTGGATCAGGGAAGTGTTTATCGCTTTGAAATTTTTAAATTCGAATTCCCATTACGTTTTTACCCCTAGAGGGGTCATTTATATGGGGAATCGATTGCGATATTTTCAACTCTTGAAAACGCTTCTCTGAATCAAGAAATCGGCGTGTGTGTATTGAAGCGAAAATCGAAAATTTTTAGAAGCGTTTTCAAGCTTCAGGAATGCGCGCAATCGATTCCTCGCATAAATTTACCCCCATAAAATCATTTTCAGGCATACCTAAAAATTTTAAATCTTCGCTTTAATACACACACGCCGATTCCCTGATTCAGGATCAAGAAAGCGTTTTCAAGTTTCGGGAATGCGCGCAACCGATTCCCCGCATAAAATTAGCCCTAATAGAGTCATATTTGAAAAAAATTTTCGGGTCGAAAAAACGTGAACAAATCGCCCAAATTTCGGTTTTTTATACTTCCTGTAAATAGATATACATATTTTCGTTGTGATACACATCGAAAATAGACGCAATTATCCCGACAACGATTCGATTCAGAATTTACCATAAAATCAAAAATGCTTCAATTTTCATGAATTTTCAGAAATTCAACAAAAATTTTCTTAAAATACTTGACTTAAAAAATTCAAATTTTCATGCCATTGTTATCGAGAAACCCTGAAACTAAGGGAAAAAATTAAAGTTGAAGTAAAAAATAATTGAGCCATCGAAATTTTAGTATGCCAAACTTATACTGCCTCATGTTGGTCTAGTTTTGCTCACATGTACTTATACAGTTATTGGCGCCTTAATTTTTTATAGTGTTGAAAATCCGAATGAAATATCCAGCAAACGTCATCAGGTATAATAGTTTGTTTCATTTGGTAATCGTAAAAAAATGGTCCACATGGCGCAGAAGTAAGTGGAGTAAAAATTTACCTTGAAAGGTTATGGTTCGATCACCAGGAGGTCGAAATTTTGTTTATATCGAATCTAAAAAAATTTACAACAAATATAAAGGGTCGACAACAAAATGTAAATTTTGCGATTTTTGCACAATTTTGTCAAATTTTTTAAAGTTGTTTCATTTTCACCAAAATAACCCTATCTTTGGGTTTTCTATAAGAGAAATCGATTGCGCGCAATGCCAGTACAAGAAAACGCTTCCCTGACCCTGTATTAGCCTATTTTCGCTTCAATACACACATCTCTTCCCTGAATCAAGTTCAGGAAAACGGGTTCAATGCCCGAAGATCAGAATTTTGTTTTTATAAACTCAAAAAAGTTGTAAAAGCCTGAAACCTGAAAATTGTACTCTGAATTGTACACTGAAAATCACACGAAAATTTTTTGTCTCACATTATTTTTCAATTTTTATCTATATGTGATCCTATACAGATTAGAGTATCCCCTAGGGGCAAAAGCCAAGTGCACCGATCAATTTTTAAAATTTTTTATGTTTGAAAAAATTTTGGAGCTACTACACAATATGGGGGGATCACCCACGTGAAAAAATTTTCAAAAAGTTTTTTATGGAAATGATCTAGGGATAAAATCATGCGGGGAATTCGAATTTGACATTTTCAAAGAGAAAAAAAGATTTTCTGATTCAGGGAAGGCGTATGGTGTATTGAAGCGAAAAGTCGCAAGAACGAGATATTTGCCTAAAAACGACCCCTTTTGGAGTAAAAATGTGTGAGAATTCGAATTTGATATTTATAAAATTCCTCGGATTCAAGATAAGCTGTATATCGAATTTTCGCGTCGATATACAGCTTTTCGATATCCCGTTTTTGGGCAGAAATCGTATTTTTGCGACTTTTCGCTTCAATATATAGGCCTTCTCTGAATCAGGAAATCGTTTTTTCGTTTCGAAAACCTCGAATTCGGATTCCCAGCATTTTTTTACCCCTAGAGGGGTCATTTCCAGAAAATTTTTTGAAAATTCTCCCCCCCCCCTATTGTGTAGTAGCTCCAAAAATTTTAGCTCAATTTAATCTACCTACGCCAAGAACAATTTGTCACCTCAATGATGGAATTAGCCTCTTCAAATGAGACAGATCGCGCTGTTTGGGCCGAAATTGCCAGGATGCACATGCATAACATGAGCGACCATCTTTTTATAGCCTTTGAGAAATTTTTTCTTACCTCGAATGAAGTGAAAAAGAACGAAATTGTTGAAATATGGTCTTTCTCGACAGCCATCTTTTTCGCTGTCACTGTTGTTACTACAATCGGTAAAGATTAACATAAGATATATATACATCCCCTCCTCTTGCCAGATTCCTGCTCGAAGGAGGTAGGGTGTGCATTTGGGAGACAAGAGCAAAAGTTGGTGGGCAAAAATTGTTCGGTACAAAAATTTAAACTTTTGTTCCCCTCCCCCAATTGTTGGTATAATACAAAAATCCAGGAAAGAAAAATAAAATTTTTTGCCCAAATAAAACTTGGAGAAAGGGGCAAAATCGAAATTTTTGTCCGTTCTGGGGGATCTATGTATGCCACTGAATCTGCCAGACGCCAAAATGACTAATTAGTCCAAATTTTAGGGTATGGAAATCCAGTGCCTATAACCCAACTTGGACGCATGATGTGTATAATATTTTCGCTATTTGGCATCCCACTTACCCTTGTTACTATAGCGGATTTGGGAAAATTTCTTAGTGAGCATCTAATCTGGTTATATGGGAAATATCTGAGGCTCAAGCACTATCTATGTCGACGGGTCGAACACAGAAAACACAGAGAACATGTTTGTGGGGAGTGCAAGAGTAGAGGGTTGGCGCCCAATATGGAGTTTATTGAAGAGCAAAGGTAGGGATTAAGAAATAATTGACGACTCTATACGTCCTTTTTTTGAAAATTAAAAGTTTTGACATGTCGGCATCGAACCTGCGGGCCCAACGTTGCTTAACTTGACAGATCGGACAAGCGGCTTCCTTATTCACTTCGCCAAGTAGTCGAAATTTTTCGTAAAGCTAGCCATGAAAAATGTTATAGTCAACAGCTTTGGGTCACTTTCCTAACTAAAATTCAAAAAATAAAAATTTTCCCCAAATGCTGGTTACACCAATGGTGTGTACCCCAGCATATCGATTTTCCAGACCCATAAGTTATAGTAGAGACGTCATTGCCCCAGGGTATACGCCTGAAAATTAACTAAATGCCGACATGTACGAAGAGCAAAAATACCCGGGGACTTGTTGAAGAACATATAGTAGTGTAAAAAAAGTTGCCGCCTAATTTACATATCAAAAGCATGGAACGCCAAAATTGAAAACCCATCCATCTTATTCATGAAAAATTTTGGATTTTTCGAACTTTGGGTGTGAACAAAATATGCTCATGAAAAACTCGAAAATAATAAATGATCACTTTTCAAGAATGCAAAATTTTTTGAGAATTCGAATGTTTTTGGTAAAAATTAAATTTTAAAATCGATTTTTGATTTTTGCATCGATTTTTAAAATTTTCATAAAATGAACATTATAGCAATTTTTTATAGCTAAATGAGACGACACCAAGATTATTCAATTTGAAAAAAATGACACCAAGATTATTCAATTTGAACATTGTTTTGGGTTATTGAAACGAAAATTCTGATTCATGTTTTCGTTTCAATAACCCAAAACAATTTTCAANTGTAGCAATTTTTTATAGCTAAATGAGACGACACCAAGATTATTCAATTTGAAAAAAATGACACCAAGATTATTCAATTTGAAAATTGTTTTGGGTTATTGAAACGAAAACATGAATCAGAATTTTCGTTTCAATAACCCAAAACAATTTTCAAATTGGATAATTCTGGTGTCATTTTGTTCGTCTCATTTGGCTATAAAAAATTGCTACAATCTTCATTTTATGAAAATTAAACAAATTTATGCAAAAATCGATTAAAAATTCACAAAAGTTTGTGTATTACAATGAAAACATATTCAAAATTTCAAACGCGATTATCTCGAAAACTATAACGATTCAGAGCATGCCGTAAAAACAAAAAATGCTTCATTTTTCATGAACTTTCCAAATATCAACAAAAATGGCAACTTTTTCCCCATTTGTTTAAGGAAACCTCTTCATAAAATTGATCTTAAAATTTTTGTCTTTCATCTTCTCTTGAAACACTATCCACTGAGCCACAACTTAGCGGGTAACTTTTTATACTGCCTTGGGTGGAGTTCTCATGTAAGGCTCAATGGTTAGTGTTTCAAGAAAAAAAAGCAAAAATTCTACGACCAATTTTATGGTGAGTTCCCTTTAACAACGTTTTTGAATCGGCCAAAGAAATTCTCGCCCCTGGTGGGATCGAACCACTTGAGTACAAAGTGAGACGCTTTCCACTTCATCATGAGTGATGAATTTATCTTGAGCCAAAAATGCCCTATAAAAACATTTTTCAGGATACCCGCATTGTTAGTATTAACAATATTGTTATTTTATACTGCCTTGGGTGGAGTGCTCATGTCCCATTTGGAGCCTTGGAGCTTTTTTACCTCTTTTTACTGGTCTTTCATTACTATGACAACTGTAAGTTGGTTTAAAAAATTTTTTTTTAATTAAAAAAATTAAGGTTGGATTTGGAGATCTCATGCCAAGAAGAGATCAATACATGTACTTGATTTTGTTGTATATTGTTTTGGGTAGGTGTACAATTTTAAAAGTCCATTTCCGAGGTAGGGAAAAATTCATAAACTTATAGACTAGTGGATAGTGCTCAGTTTTCCATGCATAGATTGGTATTGAGCCATGACCATTAAAAAAGGGCAAGATTTGTCTTTTTTGTCAAGGGCAAAATCTTTTGGACCTGCTGGGAATTGAACTTGAGAGCAATTTCAACGAGCCGACAGTCTTCACCACTCGGCTATGAGGGCTTCTTAATCTACATTCTTAAATTTCAACTATAAGACTTACGTAAAACATGATATGGGGCTAAAAAATTTTTCTTGAAGGGTGCCCCCATGATCTTGGTGTCATTTTTCTTCTCTCACCGAGCCCTATTGATTGGTATAGATCGTGAAGGAATTGGACTTAAAGAGACGGAGATAGCACAAACAGAAAAATAGGTACACAGACACACATAACGCGTTTAATGTTTTAGGATAAGGCCAAGCACAACTTATTGTGCTGGCGCATGAGTTCGTACCACGGTACGACAAAAAGGTACAACAGTACGACACCAACTTGCGGCCGGCCTAAGAGCCGAATTAGCTCCAAATGTTTTGAACGAACCTTAAGATCACCCTGTACATATTGAAAAAAATTAAATTTTGAAAAAAACATGCAATTAAAATTTTGTTGTTGAAAATTACATTTTTAGGCCTAGCCATAACCACTATGTGTATTGACCTTGTTGGTGTGCAATATATTAGAAAGATACACTATTTTGGAAGAAAAATTAACGATGCCAAAAGTGCTTTGGCTGTTGTGAGTGGAAAGGTATGTTGCGAAAATTTTTTATGGTAAAAAAATCAAATTATTAATTTTTGCTGATTTTTCTGTGTATTGAAACAATCTGCACAGCTTCAAGTTTTCTTTTTAATACAAAGAATTTCAAATTTTACAATCTTTTTTGCCATTTTTCTCCATGAAAATGAAGTTTTCAGATGTTGTCGTTTTTGGAAAAATGTTGTTCAGAAAAATGTCCTCTACAAGTTATCAGAGCTGGGGACAAAATTCAAACTGAGGACAAATTTTCCATGACTATGATCCTTTAAAGGACCAGTTCACTTGGAAAAAACACTATGAAAAATTTATATATTCGGAAAGTGCATCAAAAATGGAGCATTTTTTGTTTTACGGCATGCTCTGAATCGTTGTAGTCTTTAAGATAATTGCATTTGTAGTTGGCGATTTTGGAAATCTGCGTATTACAACAAAAACATGAACACAGTGAAAATTCGTCCTTGAACCAATAAAAGTTGTGTATTGACGCGAAAATTAAAAAAAATTTTTGTTTTTCATGAAAATTGTCAAAAAAATTTTGAATTTTTACTTCAATACACAACTTTTATTGATCCAGAGACAAATGTTTATTGTATTCATGTTTTCGTTGTAATATACAGATTTCAAACATCGCCAACTTCAAATACGATTATATCGGCATTTATAACGATTCAGAGATTGCTGCAAAAACAAAAAATGCTCCATTTTCATGAACTTTTCATAAAAAATCAACAAACTTTCATTTAAACCATAAACGAGAAAAATCAATGACTTTCACTTTTTGGGCCTAGCTCCACCACTTTAAATATTCTCAGAAAATGCGTCTTAACTAAATGAAATTTTTATTTTGCCACTCAGTTTTTTTATTTACGAAAAAACATTGAGTTAAAAATCCTCTCGGGACAGAATAATGTTTCAAAGAAATTTGCCGATCATGTTGCTATTAATGGGTTTGTTTAATTTTTCCCCAAGGAACAATAACATAAAAATGTTTTGAAAAAAACTACAAGTAAAAAAAGAAATTTTGCACAGCCCCCTCTGTGCACTTTTTTGTTGGTTTTATTTGTATTATATTCAATTTATTCAAAAAAAAACATAAAAAATGGATCCCAAAAAGGTGAAAGTTCATGGTGAAGTGGCAAGCGTATCACTTTACACCAAAATGGTCGATGGTTCGATCTCTCCAGGGCAAAAATGAAATTTGATCAAAAAAGTTGTTAAAGGATTTTTCCCTGAATCCATTAAATCTGTATATTGAGAAGAAGAAAATTCAAAATCCTTGAGCATTTAGAAAAAATAAATATAGCATTTTTTATAACTCGTCGAGACGAATAAAGTGGCACCAAAATTATCTAATTTGAAAATAGTTTGGGTTATTGAAAAGAAAATTTTCAAATGTTTTCGTTTCAATAACTCAAAATAATTTTCAAAATGGATATTTTTGGTGCCATTTTATTCGTTTTGACGAGTTACAAGGAATACTGTGTTTATTTTTTATTAAATATTCAAGAATTTTGAATTTCTTCTCAATATACAGATTTTATTCATTCAGGGAAAAACTATCAACTACATGTTTTCGTTGTAATACACAAAATTTCAAATCGTCAACTTCTTTTTTCCTAAGAGTTTGCGCTAAACAACGCTATTTGTCGGAAGTCGTTGGAAATCAAAACAACAATTTTAGATTTTCTTCAATTTTGGAACTGAAATTGTGGTATAAGATTTATTTTTTCTAATTTAATTTTTGAACCTATGTATTAATTTTTAACAAGTTTTCCCATTTACAATATACCATATTTCCTTGATTATTTTCCAAAAATTTTTAAAACAAATTTAGGTAGTAAAAGTCTCCGAACTCTACACCACATTGATGCAAAAAAGAGCCAAAGAAAATGTGCGTGGTGCATTTTTCATAGAAAACCTATACGTTTCGAAGCATATCATCCCTTATATACCAACTGATATAAGATTTATTCGGTATATAGACCAAAACGATATTGGTTCTGGATCAAGATCCACTTCCACTTCAAGCCTTGAACTCCATTCCTGCCGCTTTTGCCATTCAAGATTTAGCATATCACATCAAACTTAGGAAAAAATAACAATTTTTGTGATGAAATATTTTAATAAATTTTTAAATATACATGGTGCCACACGTTTCATGGAACATCACTCTTTTAAAGATTTCGCGGGTTCCTTAGAAGAAAATACTAAAGTGCAAAAAATCTCTGTTATGCCCAACATTCATAGGGCCCTCCAGCTTCAGAGTCAAAAAAATATTTTTGATGATTCGAGATTTGGCTCGGAACTAAGTCTAAAACAAAGTAGGGGTGTTATAGATTATTTTTAGAGCCAGCCGGAAGCTCCTGTGGGAACAAAGTTTTTTCTAGAGCCATATCTTTGAATTTTTTACCCCTCAAGGGAACCGGATTTTTGTGTATTTCCATTGTAAAACCTAAGTTTTCTACAACTTTTTCCGCAACATGAACCCTTATACCTAATACAAAAGTTGTAGCCCGTGTTCTCAGCTTCCGAATGACATCAGGATCATCGAAATTGGATTTAACCATCAAGAGTTATGCTCAAAATACTAAAGTGTAAAAAACACCTGTAACGTTACTGAAATGTCCAACATTCATATGGATCGAAATTGAACTTTTTAAAGGTTGCGCACCATTTCGAATGCTCAAATATGTTTCTCTTGCGTCCAAATCTCATATTACATACTCACTTTGTCTAGTGCCGCGGCAACCTCAAAAAGTTCGAACTTTCGAGATATCGTCTCTTAAAAACTTGAAAAAATTTTATTCAAATTATTTTTTCAAAAATTTAAAATTGCCATTTTTTGAGACACCCTGTATTTCATATTTTTTCATGAAAACCCCCAAAAATTCCTCCTCTTCCATTTTCCCATGTTCGGAATTTCCATCGGGTGTACCTTTCCCTACCATTCTCAAAGAGAATAAGAAAGAACACTACTACCTTTGACAAGGATCGATTTGATGTTTTTACCGCGATTTTAAACGATCTTTCTTTTGTGGTCATCTGTGTGGAATTTTCTCGCCTCAAGAATTTTTTCATTATGGCGAGCCGATTTCTTAACTGTGTTAAAAATTGACCTTGACATTTTGATTGCCAACCAGAGATGGATGGCTTAATTTTTTGGAGTCGATTTTAACTTTTTTTGCAGCGAGCGAATTGATTGGGAGTTTTTAGGATTTTATGATTAGGTTGTAAATTTCAAAACAAGGTTGTATTAGGATTTTATGGTTAGGTTGTAAATTTCAAAATAAGTTTTTATTTTATTACAAACAAATGGCGTTCATCATCATATAGTCTGTTTCTGCCCATAATAGAAAAAAAGTCTGCTGTAGATGGCTAAATGGTACAAGGCGCAGACTAGAGTTAGGAAACCGAAATCAAAACCGAACACGAAAAAAGTCGAAACCGAATCGAAACTAACACTTTTGAAAAACCGAAAAAAGTCGAAACCATTTGAGAAAAACCGAAATCGATCCATTTTCTATCTGTTCCTTAACTCTAGCGCAGATCATTCGATCTGGCAAGTTAAAAGGAACTGTGCTATGAAAATATTTTTTTAAGTAGCCTATCTCCAAAACAGATGTAGGCAAAATTGTTTAATGTAATTTTAAAGGGATTTGCTTTTTAACAACTTTTTAATCGCTGAAAAGAAAAATTTTCGAACCCACCTCCTTCAATGCGGGCGTCTGGCGTCTTAAACAAAATTTTTTTGAAAAAAAAGTTATCTAACCATGGAATATATCAGCTTTTTTTCGCAGACAAAATCAAATCGACTCAGATGAGATTCGAACCCGAGACCCTTAGACTCAAATCTTGGAGCACTACCACTAAGCTAAGTTCACGATAAAAATTGGATTTTTAATTTGTTTATAATTTAACATGAATTTTTTTTTATAAATAACAACTTTTTTTCAAAAATTTTTTTTGAATATTGCTCAGAATAGCAATGGTGTATAGTCCATTTTTTTAAAATTCGATCCAAAAATAAGGACATCATTTAGGTAATTGGATTCCTTAGAGAAGATTGATTATTTCCACCTGTCAAATTCGTCATTAGGTATGCATGCCAAGGTTAACTCGATTTTTTTAATTTGATGTTTCTATTTTCCGAATTGAGCACATCGGTGGCTATTTTTTAATTTTTGATTAAATTTTAATTTTTTACAAAATTTGCATTTTAAAGTTGTCAATTTTTGAAATTTGTTTTTTACATCAAAAATTTATACTGTAAACTCTGTTACAGGGTGTACAAAAAATTTTATGAAGGGAATCGATGCATTTCCAACGCTTGAAAACGCTTCCCCGACCCTGAATGGGAATTGGAGTGTGTATTGAAGCGAAAATCGAAAATTTTTAGATTTTCTGCTTGAACATGATTTTCTGGGGGTAAATTTATGCGGGAAATCGATTGCGCGCACTCCCGAAGCTTGAAAACGCTTCCCTGAATCAAAGAACCCAATGTTGTCGCTTATTGAGGGGCTTGTTTTATAGATTCTCAGTCCGCCGGGGCCTGTTGTTCTTAACTATTTTTAAAATTCTCCAAATGTTTGAAAATTTAATCAAATTTTCAAAAATAATTTAAAAAATGGGCCATATTTACATTTTTTCCAAAAAATTCATTTCAAACAAAGACAGCAAACATTCTCACTTTAATCAGTCATGCCAACAACGACCTTCATTTTCATTCTTATTATAATAACTTTTTTTAACACGGGAATACTCCTTCAAATTTTCGGTATATTCTGTTATTTGAAGCTATTCTGAGCAACATTTAAAAAAATTTTTGAAAAAAGTTGTTATAAAGAAAAAAATTCATGTTAAATTATAAGCAAAATTAAAAATCCGATTTGTATCGTGAGCTTGGCTCAATGGTAGTGCTCCAAGATTCGAGTCTAAGGGTCTCGGGTTCGAATCCCACCAGAGTTGATTTGATTTTGCCTGTGAAAAAAAGTTAGACAACTTTTTTTCAACAAATTTTTTTTGAATGTTGCATAGAATAGCTTAAAATAATAGAATATACCGGAAATTTGAAGGAGTATTTCCGTGTTAATAAATATAAGTCTGCGAGTCAAAATTTTTTAATTCTACAATTTTAAACGGTTGTCTAAAAGTGGCCACTTCTCGTCGCACATAAACGCAAAGGAAAAAAGTGGCACTCGATGACAGCCGAAAGGTCAACATGAAGATGAAAATAGAGGATTGTGCCAGGATTCTAGGATTTGTAGAAAGAGGATAGGCAAGGTATGTCAAAAGTTAGGGCAATTTAACTTTCGCCACGATAACTTTCGCTACGCTAACTTTCGCCACGATAACTTTCGCCACGATAACTTTCGCCACGTAACTTTTGCCACGATAACTTCCGCCACTTCCGTGTCAATAAACATATTTAATTTCAGACTAAATGAGTTGCCTGATTTGCAATAAATATGTATATTGACACGAACGCTGCGAAAGTTATAGTTTTTTGGCAACGTGGCGAAAGTTACGTGGCGACAGTTGTCGTGGCGAGCATGAAATGTGGCGAAAGTTATAGTGCCAAAGTTAGGATAGGTAAGGTATGTCAAAAATAAATTTAATGTGGTGCAAAAATATAGCGCTTAATATTTTTTTCAAAATGTCACTTTTTGAACTTAAAAGGGCATCGATTTATGTGTTTCGATTAATGACCATTCTTTGAACAAAAACTATTGTTTAATGCAATCTTTCAATGAGATTTTTCGGAGAAACCTTGAAGTTTGGATTAAAGGATCAAGTCCACTTTGGAACTGAATTTTTGTTCAAAAGTGAAAAAGAAAGTTCACGCTGGAACAACCACTTTTTGCTTTGAAAGTTCCAATTTGACAACCCTGAAGAGATATTTGACATACAAAATTACATAAAAATTTTAAACGTGTTTGTGTATTGGAGCGAAGGGATTGATGCCTGATTCAACTCTGTTTATTGAAACGAATTATTTTAAAAAAATCCATTTTTACAAAGATCTTAAAATTTTCATAAAATGAAAATTGTAGCAATTTTTTATAACACTATGAGACGAATAAAATGACACCAAAATTATCCAATTTGAACATTATTTTGGGTGATTGAAACGAAAATTCTGATTCATGTTTTCGTTTCAATAACCCAGAACAATGTTCAAATTGGATAATTTTTGTGTCATTTTGTTCGTCTCATTTAGCTATAAAAAATTGCTACAATGTTCATTTTATGAAAATTTTAAGATCTTTGTAAAAATGGATTTTTAAAAAATAATTCGTTTCAATAAACAGATTTGAATCAGGAATTTAAACGACATCAATCCTTTCGCTTCAATACACAAACACATTTAAAATTTTTATGCAATTTGTACGTAAAATTCTCCTCAGGGTTGTCGAATTGGAATTTACTTCTAAAGCAAAAAGTAGTTGCCCCAACGTGAACTTTCTTTTCCACTTTTGAACAAAAATTCGGTTCAAAAGTGAACTGATCCTTTAAAATGGAATGTTTGTTAAACGGAGGATTTTGAAAGGGCTGGACTAAAATCGACCGAATGGGACCAGAGGTCGAAATTTGATCAGAATCATCAAGGCCCATGTCCGGCCAAGAATCGATCTATGCTGACCTAAGCCCGGACTAGAATCCGGGTAAAAATCCGAGCATGTGTGATAAACTCTGTAACATGGCGTGGTTCCAAAAATCAGAACGCGTATGACCTAATTGCTAGGATTCTGGTTGTTCATGTTATAGGCGCAGGTTCAATCCCACTAGGGTCGAAATTTTTATTTTAGAGTATCATGAAAATAGTAAAAGCAAACCCCCTTAAAAAAATTACCCTCCCCTCTAAAAACATTCCTGGCTACGGTACTGCCCTGCGACAAAAATTTGTTTCAACCC